>NTPY01000456.1:473235-496843 GCA_002922825.1 Brachionus calyciflorus
GGTCAAGTGGGAAACTGACCAATAATAAGTGCTGAAAAAAATCCGCATGGTATACTACTATCATGCTCTAGTTAAGTCGGGTTTTACTGTAAAGGATTCTAAATGGTCCCTAATAGCGTGCCCTATTAAATAAAATAAAATAAAGAGAGAGAGAGAGAGAGGGAGAAATAAAAACAAAAATAAAATAAATTGTTCTTCTCTCTTTCATTATTAAACTTTCAAAATAATAATAGAAAAACATAGCTATTTATACTAGCTGTGTTACAGTCTCAATTTTTTCAAGTCATACACTTTCAAATCTGATTATTTCGAAAACTGACCAACCGAACTACAAACGGATTAAACTGAAAAGATTGACCTCTCAATAATACATCATTTGACTTAAAATTGAAAATTTAGCTGATTCGATTCGAATTTTTTTCTATGTATTTTTGGACATAAACTCTAATTTATTATAATTATATGAAATGTTGCATTCTGTTTTAAACACGAGTTAATTTGATTGGATATAAATTAAATAACTTTACATCGTACCTAATTATGTTGATAAAAGATCAATTTTTATTGTATTATTTTTTGCGCATAATTTTTCTCATGTCTATCTTATCCAGTTGAATTATTCTTTAACGTCTTTTGCAAAATAAAATTATAATATTTTTTTTTTGCCCGAAAAAAATTCATATGACATGTTTTGAGACGCCAAATTTAATGAAAAAATTGATCTAAAGTAGTTCATTTTTTTTTAAATTTTTAAAAATTCTTTTTTGAAAAGTAAATTTTGATTTTCCAAATTTCGTCGAAACTTCACCGGTATATCTCATTTCATAGTCCGAATGCATAACTGAGAAAAAATCTGAGAATTATAGTAAAATATAGGGTGCACTATAGTATCTCCCCCAAAAGAAAAAATGGTCAAATTATATACAAGCTTGTAGATCTCGACGAGCTGATCACGAATATAATATTTTTTAGTTGCATCGATGTTTCTTTAAGAAGCTATGGGCCTTAAAAGCGACGAAAATAGCATTTTTCTAACTTATAAAAACAGAGAATTTTATTAAACTTATAAAATTTTCAAAAAAAAAATTGAAAAACTAAATTAAGTTAGGGTTAGAATTTTTTTAACAGAATGCAAATAATTGTGAAAATTAGGGTTAAGGTTAGGGGATAGTTAAGAGTTGATTTTGATTTATTTATTTTTAATTAAAATGCAAAAAAGATTTTCCAAAAAGATGATTTCAAATTTTTTAATTGTTTTAATTATTTAGCTTACTCCCTCGTTTATATCGATTAAAATTATTATCTTTTGATATTTTTTAATATTTTTCACAGGAGAGACAAACAACGAATTTTTTTTTGAACTTTTTTTGACCCTAATTATGTTTAAAATATTTCTTGACTCAAACAAATTTAATTTATCGTTTATTCCATATTTTTAAGCCTTTTAAAGATGCTATTTTCGCCGCTTTTAAGGCCCATAGCTTCTTAAAGAAACATCGGTGCAACTAAAAAATATTATATTCGTGATCAGCTAGTCGAGATCTACAAGCTGGTATATAATTTGACCATTTTTTCTTTTGGGGGAGATACTATAGTGTAGCCAAAATATATTTTAGAAGGATTCAGTGAATAATTGAAATACACATTTTAATAAATATCAGTTAATGTTAAAACAAGGTCATAAATTTAAACTTTCTTTTACCGTATTGTCTTGTATTTCCCAACAATGAATCAAAAGCAAAATTTTAAAGGAATTTTGTATTAAATATTTATTTAAAAATTTTTTAAATATTGATAAATGCATCTTTAAATTTTTAAATTTTAAAAACAAATGCCCGCAATAAAAGTAAATTTTTCAAAAGTTGATGCAGCAGTTAATCTTGAAAAAACTGAAAAAAAATTCAATATTTTTAATATATCTTTTAAATTTAAAATTTTAATTCAGCAGTGAAAAAAAAAATTATGTTGATTCGGCTTGAAGACTTTAAAAAACGAAATCAAATATAAGACGATTCAAATGCTTAGAAATAATATTTCTTTTATTTGAAACGCTTTTATCGTGAGAAAAATTTAGAAAAAATGTACCCAATTATTTTATTGATCAATTTTCAATCAATCAAAAAATTGGATACAAACCGAAAATTCGGGTTTTGTTGCACGCACTATCACGGCCCTTTGATTGCTACATGATACGAAACTTATGGTATAAAATTTTGTAATTGATACTTGATACGATGGTATAGTTTACTCGATCTCTTGAATATTTATAATCTTTTGAATTTAAAGAAAAAATTGCAAATTATTAATATATGTTTTCGGTAATTTTTTTTTATTAATAAAAAACCCAACTCAAAAAATAAAAAAAGCATAATTATAAAAAGTATTGCGTTTTGATTTAATTTAAAAAATTGCCTTTTTGAAACTTAAAACTGAGGAAAATTTAAAATGAAAAAATTTTAATTTTTTTCCAAATTATTTTTTGCTCTAAACGCTTCAATCTTTTATGCATTAGTAAAGTAAAATAGTCATTAAGTTTCCTTGTAAGGGAAGTAAGTTTCCTTGTCCACTAAATTACATTGTTTTATTAAAAGAACTCTACAATAGGATTCTATCATTTATGTCTTTATTCAAAAAATCTTACTTTTCTTGCTTTTATATTAAAAAATAAATTATGCTAAAGAACACTTTTTGTCGTTAAATTTATTAAAATGAATTTTTTGTTTAAGGTTTCAACAAGATATAAATTTTCAAATTTAATTCGAAATCTAAATATGCCATCGGAAAACTCACAAAAACCTTTAATTAAAGCATTTTTCTATGGTACATTGAAAAGAAATGAACCTAATTTTGACCAACTTTCAAATTTAAATGTCACATTTTTATCCGAAGCGGTTACTGTTGACAAATATCCTTTAATAATTGCTTCAGATTTTAAAATTCCATTTATGTTAAACAAAAAAGGGTACGGAAAGGTATTGTCAATTTTTTTATTTTAATAAACAAATGATTTCTTTAGATTTTACTCTTATCATTTTATTAAAGAATGTCCATGGTGAATTATACCTTATCGATGAAGAGGCTAAAAAGTTCCTTGATGAATTTGAGGGTGTTCATCAAAATTTATATACAGATTTAACAATTGATGTGATTGATAAGAAATCAAATCAAATCCATCAAGTATGCTCATATTTATTGGATAATTTTAAAGAAGATTTGCTCAATGAAAATACTATTTTATTTGATAATTATTCATCTAAAAATAAATATCATTCCGAATATGAAAAGTGTGCTGATACTCCAGAAAATTCACAAATTGTCTATGATGCTGTCAAAGCTAGTTAAAAAAACTCCTGAGTAGAATCTTATTGAAGATAAACATTTTTTTAATAAATAAATTTTTGTTCAATAGAATTTTTGATTAGAACATAATCCATGGGGTAGATGTTAGAAAAATTCCAGATACTAGGCCCCTTTAGGTTTTTACCACCCCCCTGTCAGAAAAATTATTATTTTCTATACAAATAGCCCCCCCCCCCTAAAGTTGGAAAAAATGACCTTAAAGATTTTTAAAAAAATTCAGCTCTTAGATAAATTAATTTTTTTACAATTCATAAAAAAATACAACAAGTTTTTTGATTAAAATATAAGATCATTTTTTTTAATAGAACCAATGAATCACAAATTTTACATTTTAATTTTATACTCTTTAGTTTATTTGATTCTAAATTTGGGTATCACACTATCGACTAGATCCCTAAATTTTGTAAAGTAAAATCAGAAACAATTTCTTCTTCATATGGACAATCAATCTTTAATAATTGAAGTGAACTTAGGTTAACAAAACTTTCTAATAAATTAAGTCCATCTTTTATTTGTTCTGTAGAAGAGCCTATTTCTACTTTGATTTTTTTATTTTTCTAAATATTGGGTAATATTGTAGTCATTCCTCTTGTTTCTATTTCCTATAAATTTTCTCTACAATATCGAGAATTTTTAAGGTTAGATTCCATTTTAGAAAAACGCCTAAACTAAAATAAAAAAAAAACATTTTTATTTGTTAAAAATCGTTTTAAAAAAATCTAATCATTATTATATATCAATTTTGTTAAACTAGTTTTGAGTAGTTATTTAGCTTTTCTTAAATTATTTATGGTGCCCCAATTCATTAATATTAGTATCTTTAAATTTTTATTCCTCAATTGATAAGCGATTCCGAAAATTTTCTGGATAAAAATTTAAATATATAATGGTAATATCTAGCGAAGATGGTTTGGGTTTCTTAGAAATCCATTTTATTTTGAAATTTTTTTTAAAAAACCTTATATTTAGTCATTTTTCGTTAAGAATTTAGTTTTTTGAAACTTCAATAGCCTTTATTTTGGTTATAATGAAACAAATTGTTCAAAACCAATTATTATAAAGCATGGTAAACTCTATAATTCAAAATATTTTCGGAATATTTTTATCGGAGTAGACATGAGTTATTAAGGTTCAAAAACAGCCAAATTTTAACTAAGGTTTATGATTTGGAGCACCTTATTAATGCAAAATTTTTTTTTTAAATTTTTGTTTGTAATTAAAAATTAAATAGAAATCCCCCTCTCCCCCTAAGATTCAGAACTTTTCTGACATTTTCTCACCATAATTTGACTGTAAGAAAAGCTTGTTACAAAGGTTTTCTTTTACTGAAAATGACCCCCCCCCCCCCGACCTCGTGTGTCAGATTTTTTAAAAAATTATCCCATGCATAATCTATATATATTTTTTATTTAATCATAAAGAACATAAAATAAGTTAAAAATTCACCGTAAAAAGGTAAGAAAAAGAAGGAGTCTGCTAAAAAAAATTTTTTAAAAGCGTCAAATTTGGATTTCAAAATGCATATTTTTTTTCAAAAAAACCATTGCGTTTACTTATGATGCCGCAAAGAACAACATCATAATTTTTCTAAATGCATAAGAAAACTAGTTAAAATTAAAAAAATCGAAAATTATCATTGGACCCTGTGTTTTTTTTAAATAGTTAACTATTTGCAAAGTTAAAATTTTGAAAAATAAATTGCTAATTAAAAAAAGTGAATTGAATTTTTTTAATTAAAAATCTTGAATATCATATCAGAATTTGAAGTTCAGTTCAGTTATAAAGTATAGATTCAAAAATTTCGATGCTTACTTTTTTTTTAGAGCGTTAGGAACTTTTATGTATAATAACATAATGAAAAAGAAGTATTAAATTTTAAACAAATTATTTATTAAAAAATCTAAGCAAATAACATATTCATATCGTTTACTTTTTTTTCTAATTCTTCAGAATTTATTAAAGAATCTTTAACTGATTCAATGACAATACTATTGCTTGATTGAGTATCTAAATCTCTTGCTACTACACTTAAAATTCCATTAAAATCGATTGAAAATGTACATTGAAGTTTAGCTGATCCTGCTGGTCCTTTCTTAATATTTGATAAAATAAATTCTCCTAATAAATTATTATTTTTTGCTATTTTATCTTCGCCTTCATATATTCTAAATAGAACTGTTGTTTGATCATTATAAACTGTTGTCCAATTAATTGTTTTGCTTGCTGGAATGTTAGAATTTTTATCAAAATAAAATATATTATGCCCTTTGCTATTTTCTACTCCTAAAGATTTAGGTATCGCGTCTTTTATAGATTTTATAAAAGAATTTTGACTTCCACTCAAAAAAGCTGCTTGAATCGCCGCACCATAAGCAACAACTTCATCTGGATTAATATCTTGTTTGATTGTTTTTCCATTGAAATATTCCAAAAGCATTTGTTTAATTTTTGGAATTCGGCTACTTCCACCAACAAGTACAATATCATTGATGTCATTTCTAGTCAAATTTGCGCTCTTCAAAGTAGTTTCGACGATTTCTATAGTCTTTTTAAATAAGTCTAAATTTAAGCGCTCAAATGTAGAACGAGAAATTTTTTCTACAAAATTAAAACCGTCAAACAAAGCATCTATTTCTATTGTTGTCTCTTGCATTTGTGTTAATTCTCTTTTAACTTTTTCACATTCATTTCTTAACCTAAGTAAAGATTTTTTGTTCAAATTAATTTTATGCTTGTCATTAATTAATTTTGCAAAATGATGCGTTAAACTGTTGTCAAAATCAGTACCACCGAGCAAAGTATCACCACCAATAGCTATTATTTTAAATTCTCCATTATTGATTTCCATTACACTCACATCAAAAGTTCCTCCGCCCAAATCATAAACCAAAATCTTTGATTTATTATTTAATTTTTTATCATAACCATAAGCTAATGCTGCTGCAGTTGGTTCATTAAGAAGTTGTAAAACATCTAAACCAGCAATTTTAGCAGCGTCTTTAGTAGCTTGTCTCTGAGAATCATTAAAATAAGCTGGTACTGTGATAACAGCTTGTTTTATGTTTTGATTCAAATGTATAGATGCAATTCTTTTCATTTCTTTCAAAATAATTGCTGAAATTTCTTCAGGAGAAAATACCTTATTTTCATTTTTAAAGTTTACATGAATTTTAGGCTTAGAGCCATAGCCACTAACTTTAAAAGACCAATTTTTAATATCTTTTTGGACATTTTCATTAAAATAACTTTGACCAATTATTCTCTTGATCTCATAAACCGAATTCTCTGAGACCCTACTTGGTTTACCAATTTTAAAATCAGAGTCTGTAAATGTTACTACACTGGGTGTAACACGAGAACCTGTAAACTTATTCTCTATTATTTCAAGCTTGTCCTTTTCAAAATAACCAACACATGAAAATGTTGTTCCCAAATCAATTCCAATTACAGTCATTTTTAAGTTGAAATTTTTTTTTAAAGATTATAAAATTAAAAAATATTTTAGCTTTTTAAATACTGATTCATTTTCTTAGAGGGTTATAATTTCAAACTTATAAAATTCGTCTAAAAGGATTTTTATGCTCTCCTCAAAAATAATTCTAGAGCTTTATTGAAATTTTAGAATTGGATCGAACAAACCATTCAAACACAATGGATAGACAAAACGTTTTTCTTTTTTCAAAATTATTGGATTGAATTAACTCTTGTTTTTTTTTTATTTATTTAATTCTGAGCTTTTTCAAAATTTAAATAATTTTTAAAAAAAATTTTGAAAATTTTAAGAATGAATTCTAATAAATTTATAACGATTGGTATTGACTTAGGAACTAACTTGACATGTTCAGGTGGTTATAATGGTCGATTTTCCATTATTGAAAATGAAGATGGTAGAGAGCTAGTTAATTACATGACAATTAAGCCGGATGAGTTTTTAATTGGAGAAATTTCAAAGCAGAAAATGAGATCTAATTTTATGAACACTGTTTATGATTGTAAAATTTTGTTAGCTAGGAACTATGATGATCCATTTATTCAAGAAAATCTAAAAAGATGGCCTTTTAAATTAGTTAAATCCGAACAAGGGAGAATAAGAGTTGTGGTAGGGAATGATGAATTTGAACCTGAGCAAATTATAGCTCTATTAATTGACAAAATAAAAGATTTAGCAGAAAAAAAATTTAATAAAAAGGTAGATTCATGTGTTATTACAGTCCCGTGTTGTTTTACCGATTCGGAAAGACAAGCCGTAATTGATTCAGCTCGTATTGCAGAAATCCCAAACGTTTCTCTTATTAACGATAACACAGCTGTGGCTATTACATTAGCTTATGAAAATAAATTATTAAGGACTCAAAATATTTTGATCTTCAATTTAGGAGCTTATTATCTTAACTTAAGTATATGTGACATTGTAAATGGATGCATTAAAGTTAAGGCTTCAAGCAGTTACGCACACTTAGGCGGAAGGATAATAGATCTTAATATGGCTCAATACATAATTAATGAGCTAAATATTAATTTTTCATCTGAATTTGAAATGAATAAATTCTTTCAAGTTTTGATTTTAGAATGTGAAAAAGCTAAGACTAAATTATCAGATAGAATGTCTACGGATATAGTAATTGAATCAATTTTACCGAATGGGGAGAATTTAAATTTCAATTTTACAAGAGATATTTTTGAATTTATTAATGAAGAATTATTCATGAATTATTTAGAACATGTAAGGAACCTTTTAAATGGAATCAATTTGAAAAAAGAACAAGTTGGAGAAATTATAATGATTGGAGGTTCATCTCGAATTCCAAAAGTTAGAGATCTCTTGACACAGTATTTTAGTAAAAATGTTAATTTATCACAAAATGCAAGTGAAGCAGTCGCTTATGGCGCCATCATTCGAGCTAGATTTTTATCAAATCAAAATTTATCAAGTAATAATGGATTTATTTTTGAGGATATAAATACTCATAGATATTTATTAAAAATTATTGTGAATGGTAAAGAAAGTTTTGCATTGGATACATGGTGGTTTTCGAAACTTCCAGTAGCTAAAGACGTGATTATTTATTCAAATAATCAAAAGATGAAATTTCAACTTGAACTTTATGAGGGAAATAATTTAATTTGTAAAAATAATTTTACACTTGACCATATTGAATGGGTCTGCTTTATTTTACAAGTAGGAAAAAGTGGAATAGTAGACATCAAAATTAAATTAATATCTGTTCAAAGAGAACTAATCCAACAATTAAATGATCCAAAAAAGAATTGCTTGTCTAATGATGAAAAGGGAATTATTTACAAATGGATCAAAAACCAAAAGGAACGTCAAGAAAAATTAAGACAAATTCAAAATAAAAAAAACGACATCGAATCAAATTGTTATAATTTAAAAGAATGGCTAGAAAGTGCTAAATCAAAATTTCATTTTGCTTATTTTGTATTAAATAAACAACTAGATGATATTTTAATCAGCTTACAAAACGAAAGTATAAATCTTGATATAACTGAGAAAAAGCTAAAATACCTAGATCTTATTCGAAATGAATTTATTAAGGATAATAACAAATTGGAAGGAATAAATCGTTTAAGGCTTCAAATTAATGTTTTGATTTTTAAACTGGTAAATTTGAAAAATCAAAAAGATGGAGATAGATTACACAAATTCAATGTTTATCAATTTCAACTCAGCTCAAATGAAATTAACACAAATCCGTTCCTGATCAATATAGAAACAATTAAGATTGATTTATCCAAAGAAGAAAAAAATGTAAAAAATGAAATTTCGGATGAAATCAAAAGCTTTTTTGTAACATTAAGAAAAGATGGAAAAATTACTGAAGAAAATTTTAATAAAATTATTAAAGAAATCAATCCGACAAATTTAAACAATAAGGGCCAACTACCAAAAAAATTACAATCAATTTTAGGTCTTAATTTAATGGATGAAATTACATCGGATGAATATTTTAATTTATTATGGGATTTGTTTTAGAATTTCAATAAATATTTTGATAAATTTTTAATTTTTTAGTTTGAAAATTTGAAAGTTCTCTGACAAAAAAAGGACTTGTTATGTGGCCAGTTGGTCACTTATTACTCATTACCTACCGATTATGTGATGCTGTGCACTTGACCAGCGATTAAATGGACAAAAAAATGTATAAGATCATAAATTATCTTTTTTTACTGTTAGCTGAAATTGTTCGTAAAATCGAATCATTTCCGGTAATTTTTCAACTATTGATTTTATTAATTTAACATTAAATTATTGGATTTTACTTAAAGTGGTGCTGATTAATTTGTAAAATGACCTCATATGACATCAGATTTTTATCGTCATATGACGTGAAATAACGTCATTTATAGCTGACGTCAGATGACCAGATTTTACATATATTTTATCGTCAGATAACGTCATATGACGTCACGTCACAAAACAGCTTATTATGTGAATAAAGTTGTATATTTTTTGATAAAAAATTAGTTTTTCTTAGAGGCCGGTGAATTTGGTTTAAAAAAAAACTTAGAATTGAGAATTTCAGTTCTAACAGTTACTCCATGTGTTTAAGAAAATTTTTTCTTTTTTTAAATTAATTTTATTTGAACTTAAAATTGCTTAAGCTCTAAGATACGTTTCACTTTGAATTAGTTGGGCGCCTTGTTTTTTGACTGTTTAAAATTTCTTAAGACTCTCTTAAACAACGTCTTAAACAGACTGTCAACTTATTTCAGAAATGTACTGTACTTTTGATTATTTTGTGCAAAAACTAAAAATATTTGAAAAAAGTTTATCAAAATTCATTCTTTGCGATTTTGATGCGACAATAAATCCCTAGATAAAAAAAATCACGAGACTTTAAATTTTACCTCAGTCGACTCATTCGTGGTTAAGTTTTGTGGAAATCTATCAATACATGGTCAGAGTTCTTCTATCAAAGAAATGTCCGTAGTTTGGCCTCAAGGGTTTTTTCATATTTTTATGGTGCTGGCCTTCACCACAGTAATTTGAAAAAATTCTGGATCCCAACACTAGTAGAGATTTGTGATTATTTTTAAAAAAAATTATATTTAATTAAAACTAATTAAAGTAAAATGGCTACACGAGCTAACTTATGAACTTATTTCAAATTCCATAAGGAATTCGCAAAACCAAGCATAGGTAGTGATCTTCAATTTCAATTAACACTAGAAGCACCAAAATTTTTTATACCTAGAAGCACCAACAGCGGTCAAAATGACCGCATTGTTTAATTCATTTTCTTCAAAGAAAAAAAATATAAGCATAGTAATTTTTTATTTTTTGATTAGATTTAAGTTCACAGAATCGAATTATAGAAAATGAAAATTGGTTAAAACTTTTTCGCGAAAAAATCAGAGTAAAAAGACGATAAGTCATTTTTGAAAAAAATAAATGAATTTTTTTCTCTACATAATCCATAAATTACGGTTTTTTTATCTGTAAAAATAAAATATTTAGGTTATTTTTTTTTCTTGAATATTCAAATATTTACTTATTAAAATAATAAAAAACAAGAATTATGACTTTTTAAAGTTAGCTCCCAGCTAAAACGAGAAAAAGCGGTCATTTTGACCGCCTGGTGCTTTTAGGTATATAAACTTGAATTTACGGAAAAATATTAACTTTATAATAAACTAACATTTAATTGTTAAACTATGCTTCAAAATATGGTCCTAGACAAAAAATTGGCATTATATCATAGTTTTTTGGAAAGTTACAGCTCTTTAAAGAGTAAAAAGCGGTCATTTTGACCGCCTGGTGCTTCTAGTGTTAAATTGAGCAACTAATAAGTATTGTTATAAAATACACAAAAAATAATTCTGGAATGATTTATTTAAATAAATATTTTGAGATCATAAAAATGAATAATTTAAAAAGTTATTTTATATTTAACTCGAAAAACGAAATCTGCTTGTCTTACGGGATATTAGATAATATGATTAAATAATATAATTGATTGAGTTATCTAATATATTTACAAAATTGTTAAGAAGAAGATAATTAAGAAATTTACTAAATTTTTTTCATATGTTTTAAAACATCTTAACATATTTTAAGAACAGCATCCTTTTTTCTTTTCTTTAACTCTCAGATTTAAAACGTCTTCAATTTGTTTGTCTTCTTTTTCTTGTAAAATTCTTGCTATTGATTCCATGGCTTCCAATATACACTTACTCTCTTTGGAACTTGTCTCAAAAAATAAAGATTCGTATTCCTAAACAATTTTTAAAATAAAAAAAATATCAAAAAAGATTATTATTTTTTTAATTACTGCCGCTAAACCAGCGCCGTCTTTGTTTCTAACAACTCTTTTTTCATCATTCGGACATAAATCAGTCTTGTTGCCAATTACTACTAAAACACAATCTTCAGAAGCACTTTCTTTCATTGAGCTTATCCAATTTCTTAAATTTTTAAATGATTGTTCGGATGTTATGTCATACATACAAATAACTCCATCTGCCTTTCGAAAATATTGTTTTGTTATACTTCGATAGCGTTCTTGGCCAGCCTAAATGTTTAAAAAAAATTTAAATCAAAGTTTTACATCATGACAATAATAAATAATTACTGTATCCCATAATTGTAAGGCGATTACTCTATTGTCCAATATTATTGATTTTACTTGAAAGTCAACACCTAAAAATAAAAAAAAAATCAAATTAAATTTGCAGAAAAAAATTCTTAAAATTTAGTGAATTTGTTCGAAATTAAATGGACTCTTTTAGCTAATTTCATAGAAAAAATAAGATAACTTCAAAAATAAAGCTATAAAAATCCATTATTCAAAAGATACTAGTCCTTATTCTACAAAATTTGAGAAGTAACGGTAACCTTGTCGAACCGTTATCTAAAAAGAAGTTTGAATTTATTTATCTTTTATTGCGAATTTTCGACGTTTTTCATTAAAAGAAGAACAAAATTTCTCAAATGTATTTAAATTTAGAAATTTTTAAATGCTTAGACTCAATTTTAACTATTTTAAGTATATTGCTAAAAGCTGGGAAAAAGCAGGCGCTTAAAAGCTCGTCGGATCTTTTAGTTTCATCAATTTGATCACATCGTAAACTTTGGAAATTAAGGGCTATCCCAAAAAAAATATACCGTTTTGCCTCGTTATATCCACCAGGTTGATTAAGTATTCAGGCTCAGGAAAATATAAGAAGTTGGAAGTTGGTCTATTTCGTTTTAAATGAGTTGGACAAATAAAAGTTTGGTTTTATAGAAAATCTTTTTGATTTCAATATTTACTTAAGTATTTAAGTTCGACGAAACACAGAAAACATAGTAGTTTACGAATTGAAATTTTCTTTCGAAGGCTAACCCTAAAAATATCCAATTTTGAAAGACTAAGGTGCTCAATTTGAAGACAATTATTTTGCATTAATTATTTAAAAGAAATTTTTATTTATCTGCTTTATCTAGAAGCCTATATGTGATAAATGTTCCACAAATGATGACAAATTCGGTACAGTCGGCTGATATTTTATTTTATGGTTTAGACGTATAGAATCTAGATTTAATAGATACTGGACCTATCTGTTTTTTAATTCTGAGAGCGATTAACAGCCTACGTAAATGTGATTAATTGGGGATATAAAATTTGGTCAAAAATAGACAATCATTTAAATAAGAAACAGTTTTGATTTTCGAGGTCTTGTAGATAGCTCAAATATTCATAAAATTTTAGACAACTTATTTTACGAACCATTGATTATAAAATATGTTTTAGAAGATGATGAAAATCTTGATGTATGTGATAAATACAACTTCCAAAAATGATGAACGTTTATTTTTGGAAGTTTTGAATGACAAGGGTTGTATATCAAATTTACCAACTCTCCCTGGTTTAGTACCAGGGCTTATTTAACAATACTCATGTTTAGGTCCATAGTGGATATAGCAAGGCACTACGGCAAGATTGTGAGTGGTAAAAACTTTAAAATCCCACAAGATGAGTATGATATTTTGACGAAACGGTACTTTTCAAAGCTTTTTTTCTGGTAAAAAATTATCTAAATTTAGTTTTTAAAATAAGGATAATTATGTGATAAGTGATATTTTAGTGAATTTTTGAGATTTCTTTTCATAATTAGAATTATACCAAAGTTGCATACCATTTTATACATCTCTTGAATCTTTGCTTGGCTAAATATGTTGGTAATTCGCCTTATTTTTTTTTACTTTTCATGTTTGAAATTTTTAAATCATAGGTATTTTTCTAAACTAATTTGATAATTAAGAACATTCGAAGAATATTAAAATTTCAAAATTTAATAAAATTTTAGCTTTTTTAAATGAAGCTTTTAAAAAAAATTATTTAAGTAGAAAGTATTTTGGTTTATTATTTTTTTAATTTTATCACTAGAAAGCCAGAGTCTTTTGAAAATTTTCTAGCTGATAAAGAAGATCTTTGAGTGCCATAAATAATACTTTTTTTTATGAAACCAATTGTTAAGCTTTTATAAATTTAATCTTTATCGTACTCAATGATAAATAATTATTTTGAAATTTCGAGTTTTTTTTTAAAAAATAAATGGAAATTTGACGGGTCTAAATGATATTTTTAAATCTAAGTATAATTTTGAATTTTTTTATTTCGATTAACAATGATCGTTTAAGCGTCTTACCGAAGCGTTTAAGCGTCCTTTCTTTAAAATATTTTCCTCGATTTTATTATGCATCACAAATGAGAATTAATTTAGGCTCATTAATATTAAACTTAATTTAAAAAATATAAAAATATTTGTATTAATAAATGATACAAAACTTTTTTTTGTGTTTTCTGGATTTTTCTGGAATATTTTGATTTTTTTCTTTAACTTACCTATTGTTGTGCTAAATGATTCTCTGAATGTATTATTACAAAAACGCTGAACAAAACTTGTTTTACCAACGCCCGAATCTCCAATAAAAACAATTTTAAATACTCTCTGTGGTGTAGCATTAGCTGGAACATTCTTTTTAAAAAAAATTGAAAATAGTTCACAAAATTTAAAATTACTTTTTTTGATTAAAAAAAAAATACAAAAATATCAGTTGCTGTAGGATTAGGGTTAATTGAGCTATTATTAACATTATCATTAGATTGTGTTGAGACAGTAGGCGAAACTTGCTTTTTATTTCTTTAGAAAAAAAACTCTTATTTAATTTATTGACAAATAATTGGCAAACAAGCAAAATAGTTAGTTACTTTTGGTGATTATCTAAACCATAACGAACTTTTCTTAATTCGTCATAATGCATAAAATTTATTTTAAGATTAGTTTCTTTACAATTGTTAAAAATGCACTCGTCAATAATATTCGAGCTAGAGAAACAATCTTCGCCATCCTCAGTGTCAGAAAAAAAATTTTTTTGATTTAAATTTTTGGTATTAGAGCCACATTTATTCAAGTCATTCATTTAAAATTTAAATTTTTTTTTTCTGTTTCCTCCCTTCGTCTCTTTTTATTTTTACTAGTTAAAAATTAAAATTCAGTTAATCATTTGTCTAAATTGTTTATTATTACTATTCAGCACCAAATGAAAAAACATGAAAAGTGAAAGAAAAAAGTAGAAAGAGAGAGAGAGAGAGAGAGAGAGGGAGTTTGACGACATATGTAACATTCACAATGAAAAAAAAGGAGTTGTATTTTGATTAGAAAATAAATGAAAATAACATAATAATTAATCTATTTTGCTTGATAGGTAAAATAATTAATTTTTTACATACTTGAATATTTGGTTGACTTCTTCAGTTGGCTCATCTTCGCTATAATAATCTGCTTTGACTATATTAACTGGGTCGAATGGACTATCTTCTAAATCGTGCGAGACTCTTTGAATATAATTACAAATAAATTTATCTGTTTTAAATTGGATATGTGTTGAATTTAAGTCTTACTGAAAGTCTATATAATTTGATAGAATTGATCCTTGTTTGGATAAAATTTTACTACCACGTTTATCTGCTTTTTGAGTATTGTTTGAACTCTTAAAAATAATTTTTAATTTTATTTTATTTTTTCAATCTTTAATAAAGTAATGTAAACTTAAAGCCACTTTTTCGTTTTGGACTTAACTAGAAAAAAATATCTCGTCTTTTTTCTTTTTTTTTTTGGTGATTAAATAAAAATCTAAAAATGAGTAACATAAGATTTTTTTCCGATAAGTGATTAGGCCACTCCGTAAACTAAAAAACGTTTAAAAACTCAGCAAATTGACTAGTTTTCTTGCTAAAAAAACGCCTTAAAACGCGTCTTGAATTTATTGATTTAAAAATTAAACGCGCTTTTCTATAATATCCTAAATGGTATTTTAAACATTGATAAAAGTGAGCTTATTTTTTGAAATAAATATTTTCAAAAAATTTTTGTACCGATGTCGATAGACTCGGGCAAGTAATGTTGTATCATTACAAAAAAGAAAAAGTTGAAAATTTCTTAGTAGGTTAGTGTTATTTATAGGGTTCAATCGCTTAGCATAGCGTAAGTCTTGCTATGCCAGTGCTGTGCCCCAGATCTAGATGGGGGCTCGTCCGCTGGGTTAGCACAGTAATGAACCCAGATCGAGATCAACTGATATTTTTTCAGAAAATATAGTGCCCCAAATCATAGACTGTAGTCCTACTTATAAATTTCTAGTCTAACTACGTCCCTCTGACTTTACCTTTCTCAATGAATTTTATTTTTAAATTAAAGCATTTTTTTAAAAATCTTTATTATATGAGGTGAAAATTCAAAAATAATAAAAAATGATAGCTCAGTAACTACGGATTATGATTTGGGGCCTTATATCAAAATTCAAAAAATGACACCATATTGATGTTAACCCCAGTCGAAATGCGGAAATATTATGCCAAGAATGATGGATCAGTATAATTCTTTAGCTTTAAAAGCCCAGTCGATCATGGTTATGCTTTTTTAAAACTAAAAGAAAAAATATCTTAAAATATTAAGAATTTCTCGCATACAAAAGGTATTTGCTTTCTTTAGTTTTGATGCGAAACAGACCCAAAAAAAATTGAATTATAAAAAAGTTTCATAGACTTACTCTTAATTCGATTTCGTCTCTTTCATCTTGTAATTTTTTATTTATTTCTCTTAAAAAAAGCTTGTTTTAATAAATAAATCAACTAAAATAAAATAAATATTAATTCATTAAAAAACCTACTTGAGCAATTCCAATTCTCTTATTAAAGTCTCTCTTTCAATGGCAATATTTTCTGTTATTTTAAGTGCTTGTCTTTAAAAAAAAATTTTAATTATAATTAAAATTTTCATAAGAAAACTTTTTAAATACTTGGCTCTGTTTTTCTTTTCTTCCTTAGTTTGTTGGACTAGAGAATTAATAAAAGATTTTGAATCTTGTAAACTTTTATTCTTTTCGTGCAATTCTTCTTCCAACATGGCTTTTTCCTTAAATTTTCATTAAAATATTTGAAAAAGTGATTTTTTAAAATTCAAATTTATACTTTTAAAAGTCGTTCGTTTTCCTGTTTTTGTTGATACTCGAGTAAATTTAATCGAAATAATTTTTGTTCCATTTCAATTTGTTTACCAAGTGATTCTTCTAATTGTTTCTCTTTTTCGCTCAAATCAACCTCTAATTTTTCTTTTAGTTCTCGTTCTTTTTGTTTTTCCTTGTGAAAAATAAAACTAAATTCTTAATTATTTCAAGAAGATTGTCAAGTTTGGAAAATACTTTTTGCGATATACGAGATTTTTCTAATTTTATTTGAGCCTCAGTTTCTTCGAATAGCCTGCGAACATTTTCATCATAGTCATTAGCTTTACTTTTTTATTAGTAAATAATATTTTTAAAAAATTTAAAAAAAAATAAAAATTGAAAATGAGATCATACCTTTGTAAGGCTGTTTCCAAAATATTGAAATCTGTTTTCGATCGTTTCAATTCGGAACTTACATTACTAACAAAGTTTTCAAATACTTGTAACAACGAATGGTCTTCGTTTCGTAAACGCAACCACAAATTTTTAATATTCGGCTCACTGTTTTTAAATAAAATTTATTTTAAGCATTTTTAGAATTTTTTAAAAACTGTTTGTAAATTTTGAAAATTTATATCTTTTCTAAGAATAATGCCAATTTAATCAAATAAAATGTATTGAGTCGAATTATAAATTTAAAATTTATCTAATCTGAGATGGCAATATTTTCTATTAAAGTCTAACAGTTTTTGATTAAAGGTATCAAATGGTTTGAATTTGATAAAGCAGCTTTCCTAAAGTCTTCAAAAGATTCACAAAGTCTAAATAAATAATTAATAATTTAAGATTCCTAATTTGTTTACGATTTCATTTTAAATATCTTAATAGTTTTTCATTTATGAAATAATACTTTTTGGTGTGGAATTTTTTTGTCAAGAGTGGAGACTTGAACCCGGACTCTTGAATCAACTAGGTACCTTTTCATCTGAGACAAACTCAGCTGTTTTTTGATTTCTCATAATTTTAATATTTGTTAGTGTAGGGGTTCGAACTTTTTTTGAAAAAAAGATCGACAAAATTTTTTTCATGAAAAATTTTGTTTTCAATACTTTTTTTTTTAGGACAATTTTTGGTTTTTAAAAAATTTTCGGAAAAAACATTTTATTAAAATTTTCCTTGAAAAGTTCGAACTCAGATCGAACTTTTGAGTTGGATCAATTTTATTTATTTGCAATTTTATTAAGTAGATTGGTAAATTGGCAATTTGCATAATAATGGACGAGTAACATAATGTTTAGAAAAAAGTTCAGAAGAGAAAAAAAATATGTTAGGATAATCAGAACATTAAGAAATTTTACAGTCTTGTAACCTAGTTTGTTAACTTTAATTTTATTTGGTTTGGTTTTTTCTAGTACTTCTCTGAAACTTTCGAGTGAAATTTTTACACCAATATACATAAGAGCTTCTTAGTGTCCAAACCTTAAATTTTTTATTTTATTTAAAAAAAAAAACTTTTTTTTCTTTTTCTTCATGATTTTAGCTTTAAGTTTAATTGATTATTTTTGGATCACATTTTTTACCAATCCGTAAAAAGATTTTGATATCTTCTAACTTATGAAAAAAAAAATCTTCAGTATAAGACATACACAAGCATTCTTTCCAGAATAGATTAAATACTACCTTAGTCAAGATTTGAATTTTAGAATTTAAAATAAAATTTTTTTGTGTAAAAGTTAGACGTCAAATTAAGCAAAACCTGTTTTTTTTAATCCTAGACAAGTCTTCAAAAAGTTTTCGATTTTACATTAAACTTCATAAAAGAATAATTTTCAAGAACAATTTTAACAAATGGTTATTAACTTTCTTACAAAAATAATTTTTAGAAACATTTTGAATAAATTTAGGAAAAAAATTTAAATAATTTTTATAAATTTTACCTTTCAATTAAATGTGATGCACCTAAAGATTCCATAGTTTCTCTAAATTCTTCATCATCTTCATTAATAGCCTGATTTTTCTTAGCATTTTCTTCATTTTCTGTATCGTCACATTGAAATCCTATATAATTACTAAATCCAGCTGTAAATTCGTCTAGTGTTAAATAACCATTTTGGTCTATATCTAACGAATCGAATACTTCTTCTAGCTGATCAGGCGAAAGGTTCAATGGTTCTCTCATTCGTTGTATATCTTTCTTATTAATAAAACCTTTGTCCTCTAAATCGCATAGCTTAAACAATTCGGCTGCGCGCGCCCGAAGTATTAACTTCATTTTTTTAGGATCATTATTCGACAAATTATTTAATTCATTCATTCTTATATTAGTAACCTAATTTTAAGCTTTATGTTTATTTGATATAGAAAAAATAAATATTAAATTAACGGCTTATTAGTAACAAACTTCAAAAAAAAAAATTTTAATTCTAAAAATATGAAATTTGAATTCTTAAAAAAGTAAAATTTAAAAGAAAAAAAAATAACTCAATTTGTATTGTTATTTCATATTTTACCAGCGACGTTTTTTTTTTTTTTGAAAAAATTTATAATATTTTTTCTGATTAAAATACCAAATAAAAAATAAAAACTTGAAATTGTTTTTTTTTGATGATAACAAGAATATATTTAATTTTTTTTTTCTTGGTTCTCATCGATAAAATTTTAAAATGCATTATTTAAAATGAAAAATAAAAAAACCAAAAAGTTAAATAAAAATAAACAGACTGATGCCAGTTTCTTCATTTTAATTTTTTTTGAAAAAATCTGATTCTATTTAATGTCGTCAATGAAAAATGTTTGATTCTTAAAAAGTTTAAATAATTTTAAAAAAATGCACTGGCCGGGAATCGAACCCGGGCCGCCCGCGTGGCAGGCGAGCATTCTACCACTGAACCACCAGTGCTTATTTTACTCTTGATAAACAACTATATTTATTTGATTGTAATCAAATATTTAAAATTAATCTTGATCCAGCGAATTTTTTGTTGCTTTTAAAATTTTCGATTTTTATTGATGTCTAAAAATGTCTAAAAAATACGAGAATAAAATAGAATTTATGGCTAGTGGTGAGTCCTTATTAGATAGCGTGGGGGTTCGAATTTTTTAGAGTTTTAACTTATAAGTTCGAACCTATGGAAAGTTCGGACTCTTTTATGAAATTAGAAAAAAAATTTTACCTTGAATTTTTTTTAAATTTTATTCTGGAAATTTTTATCGTTAAAAATTTCTTTTTCCTCAGAATTTTTTTTTATGGAAAGTTTTTTTTCAGAATATTAAATAGTTTTTAAAATATTTTTCAGAAAAAAAATTTTCCTTAAAAAGTTCGAACTAATCAAACTCAGATCGAACTGACCGAACACTTTTTTTCTGAAAGGTTCGAACTTCCCGGATCGAACACCCCAAGCCATTATTAAATGCAAACTCACATTTGGAGTCAAAAAACTGTGGAAAAAATTTTTCTTTAAAAATAAACTTTTAATTAAATTGTAAAATTTGATTTTCTAACTGAATTACGAAATATCAAAACCTTAAAAGAAGTACAGCACTTGCCTCAAAAAATTGGCATTACCATAACCAGACCATACCCATTACGATTCCAAATACCGTTAAAAAAAATTTTTTTTGAAATATTTTCAGAAAATTTTTTCTGGATTAATTTTTTTAAATATGGGATAGAAAATTATGTTAATGGTAACGGTAAAAGTAACTTTAATTGGAACGGTAATGATAGTGGTAATGCCACTTTTTCGAGGCGAGTGCTGTATCTATTTTAGAATCGATCATGAGCATCAAATCTAGGCTCGGAAAACAAACAAATAAAATTTTAAGAGCTATAATTTAATCAGAAATTTCTAAATATGATGATGTGGCATTAAATGATAGGCACCTGGATAAAAAATACATTCTGAGTCGGGTTGATTTTTAATATCATTTAATGTAAAAATGATGAAAATTTGCCTGAGATTAAATAGTAAAATGATTAAATTTCTTCAAGAAAATAAATTGCTATGTTTTACTTTCAATTTTTACATCTTAAGTCCCAAAGTCTTGTTTTAAAACAAAAATTTTAACGAGACCTATGAAAAAAAAAACAACAACAAAATATTAAAGATCATTTTTTAGATTTTTTATAAAAAAGTTTATTTCTAAATGTTGTTAAATAGGAAACTTTTACGCAAGTAGATCAGATGGTGCATTAGGAAGAAAAAAAGACGTTTTTATTTTTCAAAAATAGAGCATATTTTAATTGTTAGATATGTCAGATTCAAAAATGTGAAAAAAAATATTTAAATTTGTGACGCATCTAAACAAAAGTATAAGAATATAACTTCTCTTTTATTTATGAATATCACATCTTTTAAAATTTATCTTCAAAAATAAAAATGGACACTAGATCTTAGAAAGATTATTTTGAGTTTAAAACGTGTTTTGGCTATATTTGGTCATTTTGAATTGTGACAAAGCCCACTAAAAATAAAAAGTCATAAATTAGGTTAAATTTATAATCATAAAAAATTTTTAAAAAGATTATAAAATCATAATTAATAAAGATCCTAAAGTTGACTAATTGGGTGGTGCAATATTACGAAATATTAGCAAAAAAAAAATTGTTTTTTTTAATAATAAAAAATCATTTTAATTCGCTAAAAAAAAAACACTAAACTTTGTTGAGCTCTTCTTTTTATTTTCCTTGAAAAAAGAGTCGTTTATCATTTATTTTCTTTAAAGTATCTTCAATAAAAAAAAAAAATTTCTTATTCAATTTTTTTAAAGTTGTAACATAATTTTTTGTTGAATAGGTAACTTTTTATTGTCAATTTATTAAAATTAAATGACAAAAACTCTTTGAGTTAATCATTTAATTTTGTTCCTTTTATATTTATTTCTGTTTAAATTATTCATTTTGTTGAGTAAATAAAATATTTAAGCTCAAATTTATTTGAGAAGTTAGGAGTCCTAAATTCGATCTCTTTTAGTTTTGGATGACACGTTTTAGATATCGCAAGGTTCCTTATAAAAATAAAAAAACTTTTCTTACTTTTAATAAATTTATTTTTTGTTGCGAAATAAAATTTAGATTAAATCCTTTTTACTATTTTTACATGTCAAAAAGTATCTTTTTAAAAGAAATTTGTTCTTAACCCTTAATTAGCTGTAATTTGGTTAGTCAAATGATGGTTAACCTTTAACCATATTTCCTTACCTGGCTAAACCCATGGTTAGTCATTATTTGGTAAACCAAATTACTGTTTGAAAGTCAAATTTTAATTTGATTTTTTTTGCCTCAAAAAAGCGGATAAGTGTACACTGAGCTCCAATTTCGATTTGTTGTTTTTGCTTAACAAATACGCAATGAATTGCAGTGTAAATTTGAGAAAACACTCAATTTAAAATAATTTTTAACATCAATAACTTTATTTAAAAATTAAAAAAAACGTTTGGTCTTTTAAAAATTCAGTACCGTAGTGCCGCACAATAGCAAGGCGGGTATATAATAGACATATGTATAATACGATCGGGAAAGAATTAGATTATATATCTGTTCTATACAAAATGTAAAAAAACGCAATTTATAAATTTTGGCATGCCAATTACAAATTTATACCTTTCATATGACAACTATAAATTTAAGATAATTTACAAAATGCATATTTTGATTCATGTAATTTACAAATTACTTTTTAAGAAAACAGAAAATTTGTAAAATAGTATTTTATTAAAAAATTTTTGATTAAATATTTGAAATATTTAATCTAAAAATTTTTTACGCTAAACTACGGTGAGATACAGTACTATACAGAAGTGCAGTTTCAATACAAATTTAATTTTTCATTAAAAATCAACCCCTAATATTCCTGTTATTATCCACACAATCGTTTTATCTGTTTTCACATTTCCTTTAAATGTTTTTTGGAAGCTGAATTGGAGCATTGATCAATTTTTTATTTACATTTATTTATCCGACGATTTTTGTTTATTTTCATAGCATATTAACAGAACCTTATATTCTGAAAATTAAAATTAATCGGGGTCGTTATAAATTTCAGAATGTCGAGCTCGAAGACAATTTTGCTTAAAACATTTATTTATTGATTAATTTTAATTAACATAGGAAAAAAAGTTCTAATTACAAAAAGAATAAGGTTAATTGAAATATATTAAATTTGATTAAAATTAAAAATCTACAGGTAAATTTAAATGCAAAAAATTAGATTCCAATTAGAAGGTCGTTTTACAGTAATAATAGAAAATAGGTAAATTACAATTACCGTATTTTTTGCTCAAAAAAATAAAAATTTAAATACGCAATTACTTGCAAACTGAATTTTTTAGAAACCAATTCACGAATATGCACGTAATACCTTTTAACACCATCCATCGCGTACCATCCCTCACATGTTAAAATATACTTATTTTAAACTCATGCGCTAAACGGCTCATGTGAAACTCGGTTTTTAGAACAAAAAATTTAAATGTTAAAAATATAATATTTGAAAATAATCACATATACAGTACTTCTTATGATTTTTTAACTTTTTTAGGAAAAGCGTTAGAACGTGTTAGAAAGAAAATAATTTCGTTATATTTTGCGTTAGACGTATTAAAAAGTGTTAGACTTTGAATATAAAGCGTTAGGGTTAGTAAAAAAAAGCGTTAGGGTGGTGAAAAAAAGCGTTAGATTGGGAAAATAAAGCGTTAGGGGAGTGAAAAAAAGCGTTAGATTGGGAAAATAAAGCGTTAGGGTGGTGAAAAAAAGCGTTAGATTGGGAAAATAAAGCGTTAGGGGAGTGAAAAAAA
>NTPY01000456.1:504122-515808 GCA_002922825.1 Brachionus calyciflorus
GACGGTTACGGTGACGGTTAGTTGACGGTTACGGTGACGGTTAGTTGACGGTGACGGTGACGGTAGGTTGACGGTCAAAGTTGACGGTGACGGTTGACGGTTGACGGTTGACGTTACATTTATACAAGATCCACTGTATTCCTAAATTTACACACCAGTTAGTGCTTTATAAAATAATTTAACTGCAAGTTAATGACATTTTACATTATTTGGAGGTAAGTTCAAAAAGTATTTCTTAATTTTCTTATTTAAGTGACTCTATCTGAAAATGAGCTCTAAATGGATTTTATAGTAGAATAATTTTAATTAAGATATCCTCGAGAGAAACGCACAGTCCTTTTTTATCTGGAAAAGTTGAAAATATTTTTTTCTGAAAAATAAAAATAGTGGTCAGTTTTTTCAAAAAAAAACAGCGATCTGCGTTTTAGTAATAGCCTTCGAGTACGATCTAAAGAAAAAATTTTTTTGAGTAAATATTTTTGATACACACTATGATAATTTTTATACACATTTTATTCAGAATTTTGAATTACACAAAAAAAAAATTTAGGTCCGTTTAAAAATACTATCCTGTCTTTTATTCTCCAGGGTAGTAAAAAATTTAATTTAGAACTAATTTTTAGAGTAAGCATTATTAGCCAACTTTGGTCGACCTCTTTTTCTGAGGTAAACAAATTTATTGAAGGCCTTGTAATATCCAAGGTTCATTTCTAAAGAATGAGATAAGTATATCAAATGAGAACATGTTGCTCTATCAAAATAACCCGAGCACTCACAAGTTTTTTCAGAAACATTGACTCTGTAATTTATCCGGTTAATAGTAACCAAGAAAACGTCCTCGTCTAATTTTTTATAACATTTCTCATCAAATTGTTCAGCCTCTTTTTTCATTTCATGTGTAACACGTGGTTCATTATTCAACCTCAAAAAAGTATTGGAATAATATCTACATTTTGAAAAAGAAAAAACACTACTAGCTGCACTAAACATAGATCGACTCGACATCTTGAACTATAAATGAAGGCTCGAATCTATAGCCAAATTTTTTAGATAAATTAATTAGACTATTGTGTAAGCAAATATAGTCTGATGTATGCTCATGACTTGTGAGCATGAACGCAATCGGATGAAATTGACGATGAATATCAGATCGACCAAAAACTACTGATTGGAAACCATTTATGGTAATTTAATAAGTAGCGTCAATATGAAAAATTGATGAAAGATCTGAAATGTTTTCATCAATAAGCCGAAACATTTTCTTAGTTGTGCAAATTAAATTGAAATGACTAGACTCAGTTCCTGGATTGATAATCGGATACCCACTGTCATCAAATTTTAGATCAAAGAAGAAAATTACATCTTCTTCTATGTCACTTTTAAATTGATGCGATTTTACATATTGAACCACTCCTTCGATTTCATTATTATTACCGTTTTTATACCTAAATCTGGTAGCAAAATTCTGAATTTGTTTTAAGGATGAAATTAAAATGTCATTTAAAATTAGTTCATTTTATAAACGCTGTTTATTATCTAATATGTATCCAATTATTCTAATATCCGAAATATGTCCAATTATTAGACTATTTCGGATATTAGATTATCTTACAATATCCGAAGGTTCGGATATCGGGTATTCAAGAATCGGATATCGGAAATTATATCTCTTATAATATTTTCATTTTTTTTTGTGAAAAATAACATTTAAAAGGCTATAATACCCGACAAAGGAATTTGGCCGACAAGCACCTCCGTCGGTGGCCGTTATTTGGATGGGCCGCCGACGGCGGTCTTGGCTAAATTCCTTTGCCGTAGGGAGGGAGCGTAGTTAGCATAAAATGAAAAGGTTACAAATTTGCTAAACTTGTAACAGTATTATGGGCTTTAATTCTGAAATGCTACGGATATTCGAACCGGTATCCGAATATCCGAAGCATTAAAAATTTTAATTTCCTAATGTTCGTTTTCTAATATCCGATATCCGAATATCCGAAGCTTTTGAAAATCTAATATCCGAATATCCGATATCCGAAGCTTTTGAAAATCTAATATCCGAATATCCGATATCCGAAGCTTTTGAAAATCTAATATCCGAATTCCCGATTTCCGATATCCATAGCTTCGGATATTTTGGTATATTCTTAATAGTTGTCCGAAGCTTCAATAATTGGATCAAATTATTTATTGCCCATGTCTGAACAAAAATCTTCAACTCAAATAAAAACACTCTTCCCCTCATCTTGAAACTTTTCGCCACAAAATCAACCTTTTTTATTAAAAAATCTCTTCACCAGAAATTAAAAATTTTTTGCACAAATTAAAAAAAATAGAAATCTCTTCAACACAAAAAATATTTCAAAGACTTTAAAACGAATGATGCCGTACCAATAATTAATTTAAAAATAAATCAATAATTTAATCTCATAAATATGAGGCTGAACTGGAAGAGAGAAAAGTCCCTTCTTTCAAAAATTATTAAGATTCGCCCATTATTATTGTATTTAAGTGAGAGTAAAATTTTCAGCTTTATTTTCGGTAAAGAATCATTTGAAAATTTCCATTTAGAAATAGGCATAATCAAATCTTCAAACCATTTTTCTAGTATAAAAAACTATATTTATTCTGGCAAAAAAGTCATTGTGACGAAAAGATTTTTTTCAATATTTATAATAACTTGGAATAATAATTTTTTTTTCTCTTAAACACAACATTTTTGTGTTTAAAAGTCGTGAGAAACGAAAGAAAAATATTTGTGGGAAAAGTTTTACTATTGTGGTGAAGGGATATTTCGAGTTCAATCGTGTAGCCAGCAATTCTCAACATGACGAATAGATTCAATCAGAAGGAAGTTGTTAGACTCGAAATTTAAAAGTACGTTCTGAGGTACTAACGAACTAGCTAAATATATAAATTCAATATCTTTTTTTCTTAACTAAACGTCTTTAAAAAATTAGATTTTTTAATAAACTTACTTGTACTCATTTTCTTTTCGTTTTAGAGTAAATTCAAGTTTGAAAACCTTTTGTTTCAATCCGAAAACCAACTTTTAAAAATAAAATTATTATGTTTATTTAAAATTTAGTACTTAATCTTAAGAAACAATTACAGTTGCTAAATCTGCTTTGGAATCTGACAAGAGTCTAAATTCTTCAGTTTTTTTAACATCGAGCAAATTTAGAATTTCTTGTTCTTTTTTAGTCAATTCATTTTCATAATATTCAAATTTAGTTCTATTTACAATTTCGTTTTCTTCTAAAATTTTCAAGGCCTAGAAAAAAAACCAAAACAAATTCAAATAAATTTCAAAAAATTTTAAAGAAAAGAAAACACAAACTTTTTTCAATTCTAAAATTTCCTGGTAATACTCTTCCGGATCTTTATAGCGACTTGCTATTTGCTTGTTCGGATCGGGCTTAGCCACATCTTTAACTCTTTTCAATGCCTTAGTATCTGAAATAATTCGTTGAACAATATTATATTCCTTTTCCAAGAATTGACTTGATCCTAGACTACCATTACGATCATCTGCTAAATTTGTAAAACTTTTTTTTTTATTTTTACTAAGACTGTTATTATTGTACAAAGCATTCAAATATATTTCTCGTATATTTTTCTCTTTTTTGACGGGTTGGCTCATTGAGCTCTTTGATGTGTCCAATTTACTGGTGTTCATTCTAAAATTTTTTTTGCTATGCTATTTTTTTTTTTGGGAAAATTAGGATTTTAAATATTTTTTAGGCAAAAATTATTGAATTTTGAATGTTTTACATTCACGTCTAGAAATTTTCTTTTTTTTTTTGAATATTTCTCTATTACTATAGTAACTCAATTTTTAAAAGTTTAGAATTTGATGTCTTATTTGAAAAATTAATTAAAAGTATCCAACCTCTCTAAAGAGTGTTGACCATGCGTATCATATGTTTGGTTTCAAATAAGATCCAAATTCTTCTACTCGTGATAAGTTACATTTTAAATAAAACCGTAATACAGGGGTGATTGCGTGTGGAATATAAAAGGTAGTGTTGGGAATTTTTTTGACTCGCCGTTTTTTTGAGTCGACTTGCGAAAAAAAAAGTCGAGTCGCCTCGATTTTAAAAAAGTCCAAGTCGAACGAGTCGACTCCCAACACTAATAAAAGGGCTAAAAAATCCCGTCTTGTCATTATGAAATCCTTTGAAGTAAGCAAGATCTTACGTGAAAAATATTGCTTGCGTATTTCCCTTAAGTGACAAGATGTGACTTTAAAAAAAAATTTATTCTAGACGAAAAATATGTTTTTGACTACCAAATAAAACTAAATTTTAATTCACTCTCAGTCTATTCTCTTACTTCGTCTAGTTTTTCAAACATGTTTAATCTCATTTTATCTTTAGAATTAAGCTTTTCAACGACAACTCGAAGGGAAAAAGTTATTTATATACTGCAGTTAAGTCAAAATGTACCTATTCGATTTTTTTTGTTGCGTGCAAAAAAAGTGAAAAAAAAATTTAAATAAAAAGAAATAAACCTGTTCAACCTTTTGGATTTGTTTTTCAAACTCCGACCACCGTTTTTCTAGCTTAAAATTTAACGAGCTTTCACGCAAGAATATTATCTAAGCGGTCGCTCATCTAAAAATTTTAAGAAAATAAGATTTTACGAACCCATAACTATCAACTCGAATAATGTCAAGACCCATTCCGACCACCAATTTTGTATAAAATTGTCTCAGCTTTCACGCAAGACCATGAACTCATCTGTCGGACAATGAACTCATTCTGTTTTTCTAGCTCAAATTTTACGAGCTTTCACGCAAGACTATTTTTAGAATTTAACCGAAGTGTTTAAAGTCTTGCTGTTTTTTAAAAAATTGGTGGTCGGTGTTTTAGTATCATCCATTGTTTCTTCTTTTTTCCCATTTTCAAAATTTTCAAATCAAAAAATTTAAATTACAATACAAACCATAACAAAGTTAAATTTTTTTGTGACCAATCATTTTTTTTGTCTAAACAATTTATCAATTAATTTTGCAATAATTGTTTACATTTTTATGTTGTTACACTGTAAATATTTGATGTGTTTTTGATGAGATTTAAGTTTTGAATTCTATAGAATTCTTAAATCTCATCTCATCAAATTATCTATTTATTATTTATTGATTTATCTTAAGTTAGATTGACTAACATAAAAACGAAGTTGAAATTACAAAAAAATAATGATATTTTTAATCAATTAAAATTGAAATGACCATGTCTTCAATATTGAAGGTCTTATTATATTCAGTTTAAAGGGACACTCTTTATCTTTTAGGACAATGTTTACTTAAAGACTTTATTAAAGCTGAAAGGACAATCCCTAAAGTTTTAATCAAGTATGGTTTCATTACTCGTATATAAAAAGCTCTGCTTGAATTATCTTAATTTAAAATTTTTGGAGTTAATCATTATAATCTGATTGACTACAATCAATGCCTGTCTGAATTTATGCCTGCGTAAAATATGCCTGTAGCGAAAAAGTTCCTTAATAAAAAAATTAGAATTAATACCGGTCTTATCGTATTTCCTCAAATACAAGATCGAGTCGCTATCTTTTGAAGGCCTTCTATTTGAATTTTTTTGGTCTTAGAAAATGACTCAAATAAAAGAACAAAGATCTTTTATTTGAATCTTTTACATTAATAAAAAAATTATGTTGTTGATTATTTATTTGTTATAAAGTTATGGGAATTTAAAATTTTAAATAAAACAATCTTCTAATCGAGACAATTTTTGAATCGAAAAAAACTCAAATAAAAGATTTTTTTTGCTTCAAATAAAGGCCTCGCGCTTTTATTTGAGTGAGCTTGTATTTGAGGAAATACGGTAATAAATTTAAACTATTTCTGTTTGTAAAATATGCCTTAAATGAATTTGTATCCGCTTGATATATTTGTCATTTATGCCTCTTTCTTTTATTCTCATATCTTGTACGAAAAAAAAAACTTTTTACTGATTATATTTTAAATCTGTAATATTTATTAAATGATAGATAAATTAACCAAGTAGTGATTAAGGCTAATGTGTTAAATAAAGTTAAGTTATAATGACTCACTTATTTAAATTTTTATTGGTTCCTCAAAATTTTTAAACTAAAAACCTCTAAAAAATTGAGGAGCCTTATAACAAAATTGTTTCAAATCACCATTTTTGGCTTAGAGAAAAAAATGTAAAATCGAACTCTTCTGGTTTTTGCTACAGATTCAATAGCCTGTGAAAAAATTTAAACTAAAATAAAAAATATCCTAAAATTTAAAAAAAAGAAAATATTTTCCGAACAGGCTTTTATTCGAAAAGGCATAAAAAACAACAGACATAAATTCAAAAATTAAAATTTGAAATTTTTAAAAATAAAGAGGCAAAAATTTCACGAGCTTTCTAGAAATGTATTCAGTTTTTTTCCAGGATGAGTAGTTTTCTTCATATTTTTAATTTAAATTTAATTTTTAAACAAAAAATAAAAGAAAAAAAACAAAACAAACATAAAATTTGAGTAGTAAAAATAATAAAGGAATAAGAAAATTAACTAAATTTTCAGAAAGTTTAGAAAATTTTACAGTATATAGCATATGAAAAATGACGATAGGACACTTTTTGGCTGAGATAAGTGGGGGTCAGGAATTTTTCGAAAATTGGGGGCCAGTGTTTTAGTATGACCCGCGATTTTTGTTGAAATAAGAAAAAGAAAATTGACTAAAAATTTTAATTTTCCCATTTACGAGGTTTTAAATTATGATTAAAGTAAAAGTACGCTGTCTTTAGAAATTTTTACACGAATCTCCCACTTACTCGAAATTCCTTGAGACACCCCGTAAACCAAAAACGGGAAGAAAAACGCCTTTAAACAGAATAAAACTTTAAAAAACAAGTAAAAAATTAAATCTTTAAAAATAATACGCAAATAAACGCGTTTAATTTTTAAATTTATAGAATTAATATGCGTTTTTTCGCGGAAAAGCGCGTTTAATTGCTGACGTTTTTCGATTTGTTTTAACGCGTTTTTCTTCCCGTTTTTTGGTTTACGGGACGCATGCTCCTCAAACTTTTAAGAGACTTGGTATTTTCAATCAAAAAGTATTAGAATAGGTTAATGATTTCTAATATTGACAAAAAAATAGGGATAGGAAGAAAAAATTTTTCTCAAGAAAAAAATTAGTTACAGTTATCTCGCGTTTATGTCACCGCTTTTGTTCTTCAAAAAATAATTGACTAAATTGATTTATGACAAAATGACAATTAAAATGATTCCAGAAATCGGTTTTTTAATAATACCAAAATCTTATTTAAGCACGAGATGACCGTAACAAAAAAGACTATTAGTTAACAAAAATTAGTTAACTAAAGTTTAGTTAACTGGTTTTTAGTCGACTAATTTTTAGTCTACTTGACTAAATTAAGACTAATGAATAAAATAACATAATAATTAAATTTAGATCTTATCATCTTTTTTTAAAGAATAACTAACCCTAAAAATCAATTCCCAAATTTTTTAAAATCATCAAAATATAAATAAAATAATATCTTTAAAAACTCTTATGTTTTTTTTGTTTTGACCATTTGAATTTTATTTATTTAGTTTTTAATTTTGATTTGTTTCATTTTGTTTCGATTCATTTTGATTCGATTCATTTTGATTCGATTCATTTTGATTAAATGATTCAGTAACAAATGTTGGTATTAGACAGCAAAGAACATAAGCATCATGGTCTAATGTATCGAATGGTTCGACATCTGGACCTTTATCCTGTTTCATTTTGAAAATTTAAATTAATAAAATCTAAGTTGTAAAATCTAAACAAAAAGGAAGTATCAAGCAATTAGAAGCATTTTTTGCAAACCTTAAAATAATTCAGATTCGATTATTAATATTAAATGAAATTATATCATAATTTTTTTTAATGGTTAATCGACTTTTTTAAATGTTCAGGCCTTTGTTTTCTGTTACTTTTATTTTTGAAATTTAGTAGGAACACCATTAAAATTAAGAACGATAATTTATTTTAAATAAAAACCTTATCAAATTTTATTATCATTTTTTTTAATTTGAAGCCAATTTTAAAGAGAAGTATGTAAAAATAGGCTAGAGTTTTTCTGATAAATATTTTTATAATAAAATTGGCTTGATGGTAAATGTAGCCAGTTTAGATTGTAAGTTTGTAGATTATTAAAGAAACATTTAACGTAATCTTATATCATCAACATTTGCGGAGCCATATTGTGGTGAACTGTGGCTTTTGTCACACCAATTTTAAATTTATTATGGCTAGGCCAAACTAATATTTTTGAAATTTTTCATAAGTAGGAAAAAATAAAAAATTTTTATACAAATGATGCTTTATTAAAAAAATATTAAGTCGAATAAAATTGAAAATTAATGCCACGAGGCCTTTCGGAACAAGGTTCCTTCTTCAGGTGGAGCTCTAAAAATATAATTTATATAAATTATAGAATTAATATTAAGTTAAAACATTATTATTTATATATACAATTCAATGGAAAGAAAGATAAAATTTAAGCTAAGTAAAAATTTTTAGAAATTTCTAGCAAATTTTTTTAAAAAATAAAATAAAAATGAATTTGAATAAAAATAAATTTAAAGATTTTTAAGATTATAAACATTAGGAATAAATTCATTTAAAATTTTTATGTCCAAGTGCTTAAATAAGTGGATTAAATGTGATTCGATATTGTGTCGTCTTTCTACTGTCTCCAAGTTTTTGTTTTCAAAAATATAAAAGCAAAAATGTTCTTTTAAAATATGTTGATTTAGATTAAAATGTAGAGAAACGGGGGTAAACTTATAATAAGGAATAAAATTCTTTATGTCATTTAAATGTTGTCTGAGTCTTAATTTGAAATTACTTGTTTCACCTATATAAAAAGCTTGACAAAGTTTACAATAAATAATGTAGACTACTTCTTTATTAGCACAACTGCTAAACGAGAGCATAGGTAGGATAAAACCTTTAAGATTTATAAAATAATTGGTAGAAGCTAAGGAGCATAAAATACAAGTTGAATTATTACATGGAATATAGCGTGGTTTCGAATTTTTTTTGGGGGGGGGCATATTATGAACAAAAATATCTGCTATATTTGGGAGTCTTGAAAATACAGGTTTTAAATTAATATCTTTTAAAAAATCTCTATCATTAGAAAAATTTTTATAAGTATTCAAATTAGAATTTTTAAACTCTTTGAAATTGTTGTCAAAAGGTATTTTGAAAATTAAATTGTCCGTTAGTTTTGGTTTTGTCTTTTCTTTATAAGGTATAAGATTTGATTGATCTAGATTACTAATAATATTGGAAATTTTAATTAGATATTTTCTGTCATAACCTCTTTTAATAAGGTTGAGAGTCAATATCTTTGAAAAAAATAAAAAGTCTGTCAATAAAGTACAGATTCGTCTTACTCTTAAAAATAAATTTTTTGGAATATTTTGAAAAATGTGATCAGGATGATTTGAATCGATTGGTAGATAATTAAATGTGTTAGTTGGTTTAAAATAGATTTTGAATAATAAATAATTAGTAAATTTATCAATAGATATTGATAAGTCTAAAAAATGTACCATATCTCCACTCTCAATCGATACATTTTTTGAATGTTTCAGCTTTTTTCAGTATAAAAAAGCTGAAACATTTTCAGAGGTTATCGATAAATTTGAGTTTTTTTGATTTATTTTCTTGAAAATCATATCCATTCTTAAATAACTTTCTATCTAAATTCAATTAGAAGTTTTTAAAAAGGGTAATAACATAATTAATTACTAAATAACTAATTTTTCAAAATTTAAGAGTAAATATTGAAATTTTAAAAAAATATACACTATATAATATTTTGATTTCTTGATATTTGGATTAAGTTTTGACTACGCAAATTTACGTAAAATTACCGTAAACTATTTAAAATACAGAAAACTATTTTTTCAATTTTAAAACAAAGAAAGATTAAGCTATAAAGCTTTAAAAAGTATATTTACAAAGAATAAATTATCAAACTTAGCCTGATACGTCCGATTTTAAAAGGAACAATTTAAATTAAAAGACAAAAAAATCTGTAGAACTTAAGAAACTGTGGTTTTAAAGTGAAATTTTTCCTCTAATATCGTGTGCTATCCCGCTAGTTTTTCAAGCATTCATTTATTTTGCTAGGAATTGAGTCAATGAAGTTCTCAATGATTGATTTCGGGTTGTTAAATTTATTCGGCACAATTTTTTATATTAATCGAAACTGTTTGGATCTTGGTTTGAATATCTTTATCAAGCCTACTACATAAGTTTTCATATGCAATTAAAATACAAAGAATTCAATATTTCATATCAAGTAACTAAAGCTATATTGATTAAAAAGTTAAATGAATATAATACTAAAAATGGAATAAATGAAAATGATTATATTGAAATAAAATTTAGTGATGATGACCAATGTGATGTAAGGAATGAAGATTTTAGCGATGTTCCTATAAATACTCAGGAACTTGACCTTGAATCGGATGGTCAGGCAATTGAAACAATAAATACAGATAATAAACGTGCTAAAGCTCAATCAAAATATTTTAAATATAGATTATCGGCCGTGTACATTATTCGCTGATGTTGCTGATGCCATTAAAAATGGTTTTATGAGTGCTTTTAATGATGATTAACATAAAAATTTTTTATTCATTGAAAAAACAAAAAAAAATAAAAACAATTATTTTTATGTAAATATTGAAAACATTTTGACATTAGATAAAAATAAATTATTTCTATTAAATTTAAACAAAAAATAAAATAATTAACAATATTAGTCTAAAAAAAATTTTTAAGCAATAAAATAAATAATTTCAACACACACTAATGTCTATTGAATATTTTAAGAGCAACAACAAAAAAAATTTGGATTATAGGTTATAGATCACAGGTAATATATAGTCTGTTTTTACTTGTAAAATAAAAAAATTTTACAGTTTAGAAAAAAGTCCTGGAGGAGCTTTCGACTTTGCTAGATGGAACTATTTTTTTTTATAAATTTCCAAGTTCTGTGCAAATTTGCAAATCCATTTTTGCTGTAGCCTCTTAATTATTCCAATACAACTTGAGAGAATTTTTCTAGGTGCAACTTTCGAACATGCAAAAGTAGTCTCTTTTAAATCCTTCTTTTTTCTTTAAGTTCAAATGCTTCTTTGTCAGGAGTATGGCTTTGTTGTTGATCAATTTCTTTTTTAAATCGAAAAGCATATTCTTGACCCACTAAGTTCACATTAGTATAAGACCTCCTTATTTCCTATCAGTATTTAGCGAGACAAAACTGCTTTGTTTTTATGCATCACCATTTGGTTTATTTGTTTAAGCAAAAACTAAATTTTTAGTAAATTTAAACAAAAAATAAAATAATTAACAATATTAGTCTAAAAAAATTTTTAAATGTATTATAATACATTTGTCTTATAATAATTTTAGTTTGACATTTCCTTAGTTTGCTTATGACCTAATTTGGCTCACTCAAAACAAATCAAATGAAATTTTAAATAATTTATGAATGTACAGTATTGACAAAAAGAAAGAGAACGACATGAATTTTTTCTTTATTTTAAATTTAAAAAGTCGTCCTTTTTGAATGGATCAACATTTTGAAATAATTTTTTTTTATTTAAAAATTGCTCATTTCCTCTTTCGAACGAG
>NTPY01000456.1:516816-533397 GCA_002922825.1 Brachionus calyciflorus
AATGAGCAATTTTTAAATAAAAAAAAATTATTTCAAAATGTTGATCCATTCAAAAAGGACGACTTTTTAAATTTAAAATAAAGAAAAAATTCATGTCGTTCTCTTTCTTTTTGTCAATACTGTATAAATAACAACAATTTGCTTACTTTTGAATGGCTTGTTTTGAAAAAATAAATGACTAGTGATGAACAATAGTCGAAGTTTGGTAAAACAAAAGTTTTGATAAACATATTTTAACATTAATCGATAAATAGAATAATTTTCTTATCGAATATAATTTAGTTTAGAATTTATTGTGACTCCAAGGAGCCTAAACATATCAACAATGAATTTTTGCTTCACCTAAATCAATAACCTTTAAGTTTTTCAAGTCCATTAAATCATAAAGAACTGCTGTATTATCTGCAAAAAGTTTTGAAGTCATGAAGTGCTGTGCAAATTTTTTTCTAAATCTATGCTCAGACGCTGAGAAAATAGAATTATCTTATCTTTAAAATAATTTCTAATTTGATTAGCAATTAAAGTTTCAAAAAATTTGTTTATGGGTGGAGAACTGATATTCCTCTATAATTATTCAGATCATACTTTTCGATCTCTTATTTTAATAAAGTGGAGTAAATTTTTAAAGTTTGTTTTTTAAACTACGTTTCACTACAATTTTTTTTCTAAAGAGGAATTTTATCGCGGTACTTCAATTCGCTCCGCTACATAATTATAACGAATCATTATTTTTTGTAATATCCAAATTGTTTGGTTTTTCCAAATTTTTGTTCAATTTTTGTTTGCTAAATAACTATAGAGTTAAAAAAGTCTTTTTCTCCAACCTAGTAAATAACTAGTAAATAACCTAATTAAATTTTAATTTTTTTAAACAAATTTAGTTGTTAATTTTATTTATACAATTTTTGATCGATATAAATATTATGTAAAAGTTCAATGTCATTCGACTTTTTACCTTAAATTTTTTTGGATAGTATAATTGAAATTTTTTTATCTTTTAAAAAAGAGTTGGGCTGGTGTTACTTTAATGTTAATCAATAAGCTTACACTAAGATTCCTCTAACGTTAAGTATACATTAGATAAACATTAGTAATTTTATGTCACACCAGTGTTAATTCGACATTCTTTAATGTTACATTAGAAATAGAGTTGACTGGGATATATATTAATCTTGCTATTTTTTTAATTGCTTTTTTAATACAGAGCCGATAGACCCTATTTAAAACCGGATCGAAAAAAATTAATTAAGTTTACTGAACAAAAAATATTTTATTTAATTTTTAAATTTTTACCTTTAAAATTTTACATTCTTAAAAATTTGTTTAATAACAAAAAAATTACATTTTTTTTTCATGTGACAATAATGATAAAATGTTAAAAAAAAAAATCATCAACAACATAAGAAAAAAAATTGAACAAATAACTTAAAAAAAAAAAAAACTAAACAAATATTTATTTTATTTAGGTCTACGAGCGGGTTCGGTTGCAGTCGGTGGCGGCGGTGGTCCCTCATCTTCCAATTTTTTTACATAATCCATCAAAATATTCTTGCGCTCATCGGCTACACAATCCAATCGAATCCAACTTTTATCTTTACTCAAGAAATCCTCTATTTCTTTCATATGACTAGGACCCTCTTTAATTAAACTAGCACTTTTATAATTAATCATTTTTGCCTGTAGTAACAACTCCTTAAAATCACTTACCGCTCGATCGTATTTTTCTTTTAAATAAGCATCAAATTCTTTCTCAAATTTAAAATGTTCTGATTTTTGTAATTTTTCGAACCTCTCGTCCGATTTTAACAATTTTTTAACATCTTTCCAAATTGTATTTTTCAACTGAATACCTGATGTATCATCTAGTATTTTATAGAAAACATCTCTTAACTTAGCTCGGAATTTACTCATATGCTCATCGAATAATTTTTCTTTATCTTCTCGTTCTAAGATTTTACAGTACGACCATCGAGGATCTTTTTTGAGAATTTTTTTCGCCTCTTTCCAAGTTAAATCAGCCCCGGTCACTGGTCTTATTAAATCAATTAAAAGTGCTCGAAAATTCTCAATTGTTTCGTCTCTTTTCAATTGTTCTCTTTCCTTATCGCGTTCAGTCTCATATTTAGACAATTGTTCCTTAACTTCTTTATTTCGTTCTCTCAGCGAAGCTTCAATACGTTCTTTTTTCTCCTCTTCTTTTCGCTTTTCATCATCGTCTATATCATCACTTAAATTCTTAACATAATCCTTAAAATAATGTTCTTTTTTAGAACTACTCTCCAAAGCTTTATATCTCTCGTCATGATTTATTAATTTTTTAGTTTCGGACCATTTAGAATGTCTATTAAGTTTTAACTCTTTTAAAAGTTGAATAAAATTACGCTTTATCTTGTCCTTGTCGGACGCCTTATCCTCTTTTTTACGCATTTCACTTAAAAATTCATTAAATAAAGACTCTCTTTCTTTCATTTTTTCTATAGATTTGAACCTTTCATCCCTATTGTATTTGACTGAGAATTCACTAAAACTAATTGGGTTTAAATCGAGTCTTGCCTCTTTTAATAAATCACGAAATTCTTCTTTTTTACGCTTTATTTTCTCCGATTTTTCTTTACTTTCCTCATTGGCTCTATCGCGTACATATTTGTCAAAGACATTTTTACGCTCTTTGGAAGTCAAGAGTAAATACCTTGGATCAAAGACTATTTTTTGAAGTTCTTTTTCCCATGTTGAATAGGCACTTATATTTTTTTCAATTAATAATTCTTTAAATTGTTGAACTCGTTGTTCAAATGGGAGTTGAGCTCTAACTTGAGCTGCTTTATGTTCAGCTTCCAAAGCGGCTTCTTTCGAAGCTTCAATTTTATTTTTTTGTAAAAATTCATCCGGAGCAACTTGTGGACGTGGTGACTCGGAGCCCGAATTCGATTCTTCTTCTTCGAGTTTTTTATTTTTTTTAACTGGAGGCTCACTCTCAATATTATCCGTAGCCTTCTTTTTACTCGGACCATCTGTCTCACCAGGTGGTTCACGTAGCATTTTATCAACATCGATACGACCTATCAAAATTGGTGGTCTCTCCCATAAACTTACCTTTTCACTAGGGTTATAAAAAAATACTTTTTTATCCCTGGTCCAAACTATACACCAAGGCGTACCCGGCACAGGTATACTTGATATAGGTTTGGATTTTAATTTGGCTTTTTCCTCCTCGCTTAGCTCAGGCTCTTTTTTCTCGAAGACTTTTTCGATTCGTTTCGATTTAAAATTTTCCAATTTGGACTCTAAAGTTTTTAAATCATGCATACATTTAGGCCTATCCCACGTAGATTGATTTGATTTTGTATTAAAATAATATTTTTTGCCATCTTGAGTATCGTGTTCAGTGTACATGGCGCATTCTTCGCGAGTTTTAACCAATAGTTCTTCAGTTTCGCGAATTTCTTTTTTGAGATCATCAGGATAAGTGTATTTTAGATCGTCTAAAAGTGAGATGGGTCTAATTTGAGGCGTGGCAAAAGGAGGTACACCGAATGGAGGGATGAATGGAGGCATGCCGAATGGTGGAGGAGGCATACCAGGAAATGGTCCTGGCATTCCTGGAAAAAGAGTTGGTGGTGGCATAAAAGGAGGAAAACTAGGCACCTTAGAATCCAATTTTGGAGATGATTTAACATCATCCTTAACAGACACTTGTTGCAATTGAGAATTAACTTTTGCCATTTTTTCAAGCTCTTCTTGAGTAACTACTTTAACATTTTTTCCAGTTGGTTTAGTCCATGAAGACTCTCGACTACGGGCATTATAATAATAAACCCGGCCATCTGGTGTTTTATTTTCAACCCAAACATCTTCGTTTGATTTGGACAGTTCTGTCATTTGACCAAATTGTGGCAAAGGCGAACCAGGTGAATTCATGCTTTACCAAACAATTCAAAAAAACTTTTTCTAGGTACAAAAATTAATCATCAAAAAAATTTTTATTTTAGTGTATGATTAAAGAGATTTTAAATCTAGGAATTTCCTGTTCAAATTTTTTTTTGTTTTTTTTTTAATTTTTAATGATATATTTTTTATACTGTATTGAAAAATAAGCAAAATCTTATAGTGACTATTTTTTTAAAAATAGCTATGCCTTCATAAATGTCTTGAATATTTTTTTTCAAATTCAAAAAATCGTAAACAAATACAGTGTAAATATTTTAGGTGAAAATAAGCAAAAATGATACAGCACTTGCCTCGAAAAAGTGGCATTACCATTACCATTACCGTTACCGTTACCATTAGAATTTTCAAAAAAAATTCTATTTATAAATTTTTTTTTCGAAAAATTTTTTTTTGATAAAAAATAAGACAAAAATTTGAAAAAATTTTTCGAAAAAAAAATTTATAAATAGAATTTTTTTTGAAAATTCTAATGGTAACGGTAACGGTAATGGTAATGGTAATGCCACTTTTTCGAGGCAAGTGCTGTATGAGCTTGTAAGTCCTTTTTACAGAAAAAACTTCTCTTTTTAAAAGAAAAAAAAATTTATCATTGAAGAGTATATGATCCTAAATATGAATTATTTTAATCCAGTTGGTCAAAATTCAACAAAAAAAAGTCAAGTCAGACTTTTTCTTTCAAAAATATTTTCATCAAGTCAAAGTCGGACTTTTGCTTTGGTTTTTCTACTTTTTAGACTAATATTCGAATTTAAAATTTTTTTTTAATATTTAATTTTTTCACTGAAATAAGACCTAATCTAGTATTATTTAATGTTTAAAATTTTCTTTTTGAAACAAAATCTCTAAAAAACAATGTAGATTTCAAAAATGTAATTTTTTAGACAAGTTTAGGCTTGACTTTCGTGAGGTTTTTTTTTTAAAGTCAAATCATTACTTTACTTTATTATTAAAAATGAATTTGAGTAAAGTGTTTACTTAACTTAGACTTTGTGACTTTGACTTTTGACCAACTCTGTTTTAATCATCTTTTTTTCAATCTTCTCATAAAAGCGGACAAAGGGATGAACTTGAAGAAAAAACACAAATATAAATAATGTGACTAAAACATAGATGTATTTTTCCTCAAAATTACAATTTTTATTAAAGTTTAAATAAAATATATAAAATTATTGGTCCTAAAATTCCAATAAAAAATTAAAATTTTCGTTTAAAATTATAAAATACTGAACAAATATCCTTTTTAAACGTTTTACTAAACCATTTTAAATTTGTCCAATAAAAATTGCCGAATTTCGTGCAGACATTGCCAACAGGTGCAGCAAATTTTGCTCCACAATGCAACAATTTTTTTGCCATCAAAAGACTTTGCAGAGCGATTTATGTTGGTAGAAAAAATTGAAAAAAAGAAAATTGACAAAAAACTTTAACATGCCAGGATATAACTGAAAATTGACTTATTTAAATTCCTAGTTTTTTCTAATAAATTTTAGAATATTCAAAAAAAAGGAACTTACGGAGATACTATGTGATGTGATATGGGAACTGCAAAAAGAGAAAAAATGCTGAAAGACTCAGACTTCATTTTCCTATTTTTTATTTCCAAATTCTTATCCATAGATATTTTCAATCGAATTTAAATAAGATATTAGGTTTTATTGAAAGCTGTAAATTTTCTGGAGGACAGTTTTTAAAGAATTTAATCAACTGATTTAAAATAAAAATCTAGCCAAATTTGAAATTTTTATTTTTTCAAATAAATTATTAACAAAAAAAAACAAAATAAAACGAATCTTAAAGAATCGAATTCTAAGATCCTTTTACCTTTAATTAAATTACACCGCTTTAATTAATAAAAACAAAACAAAAAGTGTTAAAAATATGATTATGATCTAACAGCTGAAAACGGTCTAGACCACCATTGGGTCTTATGCGATGCTTTTGGCAAACGAATAATTTGATCGTCGGTCAATGTGGTTTCATATGGTTCACCATTGTATTTATATTGAATAAATAAGACTTTGGTCTCACCGATACATGGATCATAAAAACCTTCCAGATTACTCTAGAAAAATAAAACAAAATTTAACTAAAAAATAGATGACAAAATAAGCATAATTTATACCTTAGGTTGATCATTAAGTATTTGTAGTGTATGATCTTTGACTAAAAACTGCAAAGGAATAGTCACATCAACAAGTTTTTCGTTTTCAAGAACATTTCTTGTTCTTTAAAAAATAAATAAAATTATTTTGACTTTTTTATTTTGTGTTATCTTAAATTACCCATCTTTATCCTCGTCTCTTAGTTTACCATAAAGTGCTCTTGTAATTACTAACCCATTCGGACCTTCTTTCTCAATATTTCTAGTAACTGTTTCTTTCATTAAATTTTGCTTTAATCAAAAAAAAAATATTTTTTTTTCAAAAATATTTATAATTTGAAAAAAAATTACTGCCGCTAAAGCAAGTCTTTTTCTTTCCAATAACTCAGAACGAAGTCGCTCTTGCTTTATTTGAGCCTCTCTTAAAAAAATAAAAATTTTCGAAATTTTTTTCTCATTTTGGTTGTAAAGAAACGTACTTTTCTTCTTTGTCTCTAATATAAGGATCTATAAGCATTTTTTTAACTACATAAAAACAAATAACAGGTGTTACAGTACCGTAGAAAATAGCTGATGGTACAACTTCACGCGATAAATGTATAGGTACAACAAACTTTTGTAATCCTCTTTCTAATCTAATAAGAAAAATATTTAAATTCAAGGTTTTTATTAAAAAAGTGAAAAATTTAAGTTGTACTCAATATGAAGAGCGACACCAGCAAGAGTATTTATGACCATAGATGCGTCAACTTTAGAAAATTGAGTTATTTGTTTTTCAATTCCATACGAAAAAGTAAATCCTAAGAAGCCATATTGGACTGATGATTTTAATTTTAAGTCTAAATCAAGAAATTTTCTAGCTACTTGGGCAGCTATAAAAGTATTTTTTAGGCCTAATTGAAATCGAACATTAGCACTTAGATTTTCTTTTTCGTATACTAAGGCCGTGCTCATATGAGAACTAGCAAAATTAAGACTAGTCTTATATTGTAGCTGACCAATTAGATGCGTGTCTAGTTGATAATTTAAAGTACCAATTGCAATTGGAGCTAAAGAACCATTTTTATATCGAAATATACCGTTTAAAGAACCATTACTTAAGAATTAAAAAAAAAATTTAGAGGTTGTGATTTAGAGAAAAATGATCTATTTTTAAAAATACCATTTTTGTGTAAGTCTTTTGTAAATATTGGCCGAAAAACCCGGATGTGAACCCAATGTTGTTTTCAACTAAATATAATTGATTAATTTTTTATCTTCTTTAAGAAAATAGACTGATACTTTAAACTAAATCCTTTTTTTGAGAATTAAGAAATGACTCAAGTCTAAAAAAAAATTTTTTTTTGGTTTCCGTAAAAATAACAAATATTTCAAATTTTATAGCTTTTAATTTTTGTAAATTAGGTAGCATTTTTATAAAAGTTAGTTAATTCCATTCAAATTACTATCCTGGCCATTCATTTGTTCCAAAAATGAAAATTCATTTCTATTCAAATTACTTCATAAATATTCATTAACGTTCAAGACTATTCAAAAGAATTCACGTGAATACAAACGAATACTTGTGAATATTCATAAACATTCATTTTCGGAACATATGAATGACCAGGGTAGTACGAATTTATCGACGTATTTTAAAAGACGAGAATAAATAGGGACCAGTGCAAAATTTTGAGAGAATCATGGGTTAGAGCTACTTTTTCCCCGAAAATTTTAAAAATAAAATAAAAGGTACTTATTCCTAGATAATTTCAAAAATATAAAATAGGGTACTTTTTCCAATAAAATTTGGACCGGGGAAAAGTACCCGTTACGGAATCGTGCATGCTGTTTTAAATGAATCTTATTTTTCCTTTTAGTCTCATCTGAAGTGATTATAACCGGATTAGAATGTGAATGAATTTAAACTAACTGTCACAATTGAGTGTAAAATATTTTATATCGTAATACCTTGTTAAGGAACGAATTAAATTAAGATCTAAAATTTTAACAATTAATGCGCCCGAAAATAGAAGAATTTTTAATTTTTTACCACATGTTATGATAGAGTACCTATTCAACATCATATAACCATCGTATCCACTTGAAGAGAGGCGCAACAGCTCATTCCATCAAAACAATGTTTAAAAAATCAAAAATTGAATTTTTAATTAAGAGGTGGGTCAGGTCCTGTCTTGCGGTCATATCACGTGATAAGTTGCTATTAATTTTAAAAATTCTACCTTAGAATATAGAAAAATTATTCGGTATAAAGGACTCATTTTTAACTATGATTTCACCAGATTTCCCGTGAATTCGCCGGAATTCTCCAAAAAAAATATCATGTTTGAAATAATTTGTTTGAAAGGTACTCAAAAAATATCTTCAATAAAATTTATTTTTTTTATATCTTTCTCTATTCAACTTAGTTGGCTAATAAAATTCTTGAACTTTTTTTTTTCGTAATTTTTTTACCATCTGAAAACATATCTAATTAATTTACTTAATGTGTGAAGTTTTTTTTTTTTGGAATTACATCGATATTAAATCATTATAAAAAAATTTTTTTTTTGGGAAAAAAAAAGTTTAATCGTATTTTCCAAGTACCGTAAACTCTCGTTCATAATTACATGTAATAATAGCTAGATTTCTGCTATAATTCCGCTGGAGGTATATTGGAATTATAGCAGAAAATCAGTTATTATTACATGTAATTATGAACGAGAGTTTACGGTATTTAACTTAATAAATTGTATTCTTATTAATATTTTATTCTTATTATCCTTATATAAATTTTATTCTTATTGACAAAATAAAATAAAATGTGCTCCCAAGCCAATATGTACTTAATTATTTTAATTTTCGAAAATTACAACTTAGCTTTTATTTCCTCATTAAGAATAATTTCTATTAATTTACGCAACAAATTGAAATTGTAAAATGTATTAAATTTATTACAAATCATTAAGAATAAAATTTTTATCTTTATCGAATTTAGGCCTCTTGCAATTTTTCTTTTTATTCCAAAAACCACCAATATCTCTAATAACATTTTCGCGTATGGGTATATAATTTTCCAAATTTAATTGTATACACATATCACAAAAATTACTAAAAACAAGTTTGTCTTTAAAATGAACGTTTTTCTTCCAATTAAAATAGGAATTATATGCTGTTTTATTCGCGCTTAAATATTTTAAATAATCTGCTAGATCTTTAGGAGATTTATAATCGAGTACGTTAATGTAGCCAGACCTAGGAACAAAATGACTATAATTACCACCACCTAGAACTATTGGTATTATATCGTATCTTAACATTTGAAAAAATTTCTCCGATATATAACCATTACAAATTGAATTTTCGAATGATAAATAAAACTTATGACTCTGTGCAATTAATTCTTTACATTTTTGTCGAGTAGAATTTTTGAAAAAAATGGAACAATCTGTTCCACATCGACCTAGTAAATTGACAGGTACATATTTTTGCAGTTCTCTTATATAATGAAGTCTCCCACTACTCCCACCACAATTTCCTACGACAGCAGCGGCAAAATGAATTTTATTTTCTAGAAAATCTCTATTTTCATTAAAGCTTTCATTAAGAGCCCATTCGAATGACTGATAGGATCCAGTAAGACGAGAAAATTCGGACTCTAAACTATAAGTTGAGGTAAAATTAAAAACATTATTATACTTAGTAAAATCAGGACAATGCATTGGAGATTCAAATACAGTAAAAATCCATCTTTGATTTAAAGGTCTAACTCTAGGTATTTCTGCTATAGTATCACGCATGTGTACAATTACAAAATCGGCTTCGTTTAACCGTGACTTATTATTAAATATTTCACAATTATAAACAGGACATAAATTATCCAAAAAAGGTTTTTTATAACCAAGACCAAATGCAAAGTCTTTATTGCCAAAGAATGGAGTCCAAAATAAAATTTTTGGAATACGTGTTGGATGAGAATTTAGACATTCAAAATTAATTGTTTTGTTTAAGTATAACGGTAACGATAAAGGATATTCAATATTGTCTATAATTGCTCGAAAATTTTTTGCATTTTTGTTAAAAGGTTCACATTTGTGAACCAATTTATTTGCACTTGAATCTGCTTTTGTTAAATTATAATCGAAAAAAACAAATGAAATTATGACAAAAATAGCTAAAATTACAATTATTTTAATAAAATTGAAATATTCTGTCATACTTTATTTTAAAAAAAATTAGAACTTAAAGTTCATTTTATTGATTATCATTCACTGTAAATTCGAAATTATAAATATTATGAAATATTTTTAATTTTTTACGTTTTTGTGTTTTTTGACTAAATATAAAGAAGTCTTTTAAAATAATTTAACTTTTTTTTTTATTTATCAACCTAATTGATAAGACTCATATTGTGAATTGGATCTTGTAAGCCCTTTAAAATAGTTTTTTTTTTGAAAAAATTTTTCATCAAATATTTAAAAAGTATTTTAATTATCTACAAGCGTTTTTTTTTTCCGAAAATAATCCCAAAATTAATTTCAATATTTTTATACTTTTTTTAAAAATATTTTGCTTGAATATTAATCACAAGTATGATTTTTAAAGAATATTAAATATTTTAAATGTATTTTGTAAATTTTCTTAAAAAGAATTACCTTTTATCTAAGAAGAATCAACAAGTTAAGATTTTAATTTTGGATTGCTTTTTATTGAAGTTAACAGAATTTTTTTTTCTTATGATTCAAACAGATATTTAAAGGTGAAAACTTTGGAATGATTTGAATTCAAATAAAAAAAATCGAGTTTCAAAAATAAAATTTTTTTTTATTTTTTTATAGCTTTTTGATTGTTTTCGTGTGTTGAAATCGAAAAAAAAAAAAAACTTGTAGAAGATAAGAAAATGCAAAAATTAAGATAAATCAGAAAAATAAAATTTTAAACCCATTAAATTTTAACCCACAAACGTTTTTTGATATTTTAAGTTTTATCAACAATTATAAGTACTCCTCTATGATTTTGTGAACTTTTTAAGCAAAGTGGTAGACATTAAGCACGGTATTACTTGTTAGATAAGCAAAACCATAACTCGAGATAAATGTTTGGCCGTCGATGTTAAAGTTTTTCTCACTGCTTCACGTGTATAATGTGGTATTTTAGAAGTTTTTTATGGGAGTTGCTATTAAAGCTAAATAATTCGAAAAAAGAAAATATTAAAAAGATATTTTAATCAAAAATTTTGTTGTCACTAAAATCTTGACATGAATATTTAGCTATCTAAAATCCGGGCACAAAACTATTGGCGCATTTAGTTTTAGTCTAGTGTTAAACATTTTTCCGAAAGAAATAAAAAAAATACGTATGTACTGCCTGGGATGATATCTAAATTTCTTTTTTTAAACCACGCTTACTGGAAATAAGTTTTTTAATTGAAAATATTTTTTTTTCTTTAAAACTCAGGTTTTTAGAACCGTTAAAAAAGAGGTACACTGTAAATATTTTAGGATGTAAAAATGATATGATCTTGAAAAGTTCCCGGAATCATAAACTATAGTTAAAATTTAGCGGTTTCTTAGCTCTTTTGGAAAAATTTGGTTCATAACCATTTGAATAAATAATTCTTAAGTTGGAAAAGAAAAAATTTTAAGGAAAAAGTAAAATTTTAAGTCATTTTATAAGATGAAAAAGATTTTCCACTTCCTCGTAAAATAGCCGAATTTTCGCCTAAAAAATTACAGTGTAGCATTTCAAAAAGTGTTTTATAGCGTGAATAAATACAAACTAAGAAATTTTGAAGAATTGTACATCTTGGAATGAGTTATAAGTTTCCTTAAAAATAAGAAATTTTGTGTTTGAATTTACATTCTTTAGCTGAAACAAAAATCACGTCTGTTATTAGGGATGATTGCTTTGTCCAAAGACTAATTAATTTTGCATATTTTAAGTTCTTTCAAGACATTTTTTATTAATAAAACTTTTTTTACCCGATAGAACCAAATAAAAAACAAATAAGTTTTGGAAAAAAATACCCTATTACCAAAATTAGATCCAGTCAAACAAAATATATATACTTATAAATTACCCTTAGATATTCATTAAATACATCTTTATAAATTTTATAAAAAAAAACTTTTTGTAGCTCTTAAATCTTAAGGTAACTTTTAGCTTTTGGTGTGATATTTCTGTATAAAAAATAATTAATTTTGTATCATTAAAATTATTTGAATTTTATCTTTATGAACGTTCACCAACGTTTAATGATATATCCCAATGAACAACTTCAAATTAATATCTTATTATATATTCCTTAATAGGTTTTATTTACTGAAAAATTTAAATTATTATTATTATTATTACGGAATAATGTTCAAGTTCTAATTTCATTGCTCGCAGCCATGGAAAATTTAATAAACTTTTAGATAAAAAAATATCCAAAAATTTTTATTTTTGAGTCATTTTTGAAAATTTTGATCTCGTTTATTTAGAATAATATTAGAATAAAACTTCAAGACACTTAGTAAGGTAAGTTAAGTAAATAAATTGAAAATAAAAAGGCATGTGTTTTCGTCATTGGATTCAAGGTTTAAGCCTGAATCTAACTAGACTAACCTATAAAAAATATCAAAGCCTCTCATTTTTTGCATGAATTTATAAATCAATTATAAAAAAAATCTTAAATGAATCTTAAATTAACTTAAAAAAATTCTCATTATAATTTTAAAGTATCACTCTGTAGTTACAAAAATAATTCTCTTACTTCTAAAATAGTGTCTGAAGATAAAATTCTTTTAAAGCTAGCACTAACTGATCCAAAGCCTCGTTCATTATGAGTATTTAAAGATCCAGTTAGAACCACTGTATCTTTACTTGTAATCGGAAAGTCTAACGATTGCTCCATATTAAAATTGCCTACATCAATTAATGATTTTTTGGGTCGTTGTAGAATTCTACTACCATGTGCTAGCATGTAATTATTCTCAGTATTCGGACCGTCGAAAATTTGTGAAGCGTCTATTTGCATTGAGAAATGACCCTAAATTTGAAAATAAATAAAACCAAAAACTTTTAATTTTTGATTTCAATTAAAATTACTTGAGAATGAGTTAATTTTTCGAGACGTCTTTCTTCTTTTTCCCTAAATAAACGTTCATACTCTTCTCTAATTTCCTGTGGTGTTTTAGATCGAACGACTAATTGTAAGTCATTTTGTTGAAGGCCTTTAATACCAACACTGTCATATATAGCCCTCTTATGCGGATCTATTAAAATATCATATGCTTTTTTTATTTTACTAAATAGTAATTCAGCATTGCGTTTGTTCTCTGGGTCTTTATGTTTATCTGGATGATAAATTAAACCGTATCTATGATACGCTTGAGTTATATCTTTATCAGTTGCCTTAATTTAAGAAAAAAAAAAAATAACAAAATAATAAAATTTTTTTTAGTAAAAAGTTTAAATTACATCTTTGGAAACATTAAGAATGGAATAATAATTTTCAGCTAAGTCTTCATCATTAGTTACCAAATCCTCATTTTCATTTGAATTGCTCATTGTTTTTTTGTTATGGATTTAATTCTCAGAAAATATATTTTACCAATTGGAAATAAAATTGGAATTTGGGTGAAAGATTGCAAATTTTTTTTTGATCAAAATTTTAGTTAGTTTTTATTTTTAAATTATTTTTTCTAGTTTTAGTTTGTGTATCTCTCTTTATTTCTATATATATGTGTGTGTGTGTGTTTATATTCATACAAAAAAGCAAGTTAATAAAATATTTAGCAATTATTATTTTTAGATTGTTAAAATCTAAGAAAAAGTTTAAAAATTTGATTTTGTCTCATTTAATTGATCTGGGTTAGATAATTTGATGAATGATCAATATCTTGAAAAAAAATTGTCACGAGAAATTAAAATAACGTGGTATATCCAAATAGGAAATTTTATTTTTTATCTTAATTTACTTATAATATGGTAATTTTCTTTAAAAATTCCAAAACGAAATAACGAGTTTGAGTTGAAAAAAAAATAAAGATTAAATTTTTTCGCTTGAATTGATATTGTAGCAAGAGAGAATGTCAGCGAATTTCGATAACTATCATAATTCACTCTTATACCCTAACACACTTGATGAACTAAAGTCGACTGTTTTTTTCATTAAAAATAAATTTTCAACTTAGGTATCAACTTATATCGACAAGCATATTTTGACCAATGATAATTAGACAAATTAATTTTCAACAACAATTGAATAAACTTGTCTGTTTTCGTTCAATTCCTATTTTTAGAATGTTGAGCCTAAGTTTTTTATCGCTAAATAAACAGTTTTTTTCTGGAAGTACCTTAAATGAAAAAATTTTGTTTATTAACTCTGAGAACGCGCAAATGTCTTCGTTAAGATCCCGTTTTCAAAGTTTCTTAAAAAAATTAAATATAAAAAAATATAAATAGCAGTTAATTTGGATGATGATTTTAAAAAATTGTCTAACAGAGTATAAAAATGCTTAATTTTGATTCGATTATTGTTTTAACAGAGCTTTGGATTGCAAAATTTTCAATAAGGTAATACCAAAGAAGGTTTTTTAGATTTTCCAATTTCATGTTGAAATTTTATCTTCTCTTTAATTACTTGACTATTTGACTTTTTATTCTCTTTTAATAATCAGTCTGGTTTCTTGAAAAATTTAACAATGGTATTTATTCATTTCTGTAATATTTTCCTTATTTCAAATTTTGGAGGATCCTTTGAACCATATACAGAGAACATTTCAAAATTTTTTTGAAATAAGTCAAGCAGTCTTTAAATAATATAACGAAAAAAATGGATATAGAACTAAGAACACATGTTAGCCAGGAACCTAACCGAAAAAAATATAAAAAGCATAAAAAAAATTAAAACTTTTAAAAATAAATTATACTTTTAGCTATATTCTCCTATAGTAGAATACGACAAAAATATTTTTTAAAATATGAAATTCAAGCCAATTTTATTTTAATTTTATTAAATTTTTACTTCAAAAAAATTTTAAATTTTAGGTGAAATTTTTTTTAGTCTTCTGTTATCGTTGTTGAAGAGGATCCGGAAGACGATGTAGTTGATGATTTTTTGGTTTTTGATGGTCTTGTGGTTTTAGTTGGTCTTGGTTTTTTTGAAGATTTTGTTTTTGCTGTCTGGGAAGACGACGAAGAACTAGAACTTGTACTAGACGTTGATGAAGGGCTTGAAGAAGATGTGGATGTTGATGTAGGACTTGAAGAAGATGTGGATGTTGATGTAGGACTTGAAGAAGATGTGGATGTTGATGTAGGACTTGAAGAAGATGTGGATGTTGATGAAGAACTCGAAGTAGTTCTAGACTTGGATGAACGGCTTGAAGAAGATGTGGATGTTGATGTAGGACTTGAAGAAGATGTGGATGTTGATGTAGGACTTGAAGAAGATGAGGATGTTGATGTAGGACTTGAAGTAGTTCTAGACTTGGATGAACGGCTTGAAGAAGATGTGGATGTTGATGTAGAACTCGAAGTAGATCTAGACGTTGATGAATCTGGAAGAGTTGTTAATCTGGTAGTATTTTTTTCTTTTGAGTTTTTTTCTTTCGAGTTTTTTTCTTTTGAATTTTTTTCTTTTGAACTATTTTGTTTTTTGCCTTTTTTAGCTTCACTAACAATCATTAGCGAGGTAATTAAAGCAATTACTAAAATTAAACTTAAGCGTTTATTCATTTTTAGGCAATAGACATTAAAAGCTTACTTTTCCTTATAGAATTTAGTTAATATTTATAGTAGTCCTTTATTAAATGACATTAAAAGAAAATTAAACAGAATCAGTATTTAATTTGATATTTTAATTTTAATAAGGTTAAAATTAAACATTTTTAAAAATTATACTCAAAGGTACAATTCATGATTCTAATTTAGTTTATTTAATTATCAAATATGTTCATGTTCAAATTATATTATTAATTTTTTAATGTTATTAGCTAAATATTTGTAAAAACTGTAAGGAACATCGGTAATTTTACTACCATGTTAAATTTAACTATCATGAGTTTTTCGAATTAATATTTTTCAAAATCAAATAGTTGCTGAAAGAAGGGTGCTAAACCTTCAAGCAGATGACCTTGCGGCTATTTTTTAAATAAATAAATTTTAAATATGTTTCAGGAGCCTTTTAAAAATAGCGATTTATTTCCTTTTTCAAAAAAAGATACCATATGTAAAGTTAAATATGTAAAAAAATTAATTTCAAGGAATTGATATTAAAAAATGCTACAAGCGATTAAGGAATTTGTGTTTATAATTTATGCATAAACAATTTCAAAAATTAAAAATTTGAAATTTTTTTTTCTCTCTCTCTTTTCTATAAGTGGCTATATTCGCACTAAGTCTAGTTATTAGAAAACAAAAACTCAATTCAAAAAAGCCTTTATTATCATTTAGTTTTTATCTTATTTTTGTTGAAACAATTGAAAACCTTCCTCAACATTATGATAAAAATTTAGTCTAATATTTTAATTATTTAAAAAAATGACGACATCTTTAGCGGCGTTGGC
>NTPY01000456.1:533585-593971 GCA_002922825.1 Brachionus calyciflorus
ACAATTGAAAACCTTCCTCAACATTATGATAAAAATTTAGTCTAATAATTTTAATTATTTAAAAAAATGACGACATCTTTAGCGGCGTTGGCAGCATCTAGCACTGCGCATACTCCATCGAACTCGTTAATGTCAACTAATTTATCGACAACGAATAACCAAAAGGCTAATTCTAGTCCAGGAGTTGACATTAACGATTTAACAAGTGATATTAAAACAGAATTTTATACTCGTGAAGGCCTTTGGAAGCTTATACCATCTTTAGAATATGTAAAACAGACACAAAACTCGAGCAATCCCGTCTCGCCTAATTCGAATTATAATAACAATACATCTCAAAATACGTCGAGTCAAACTAATCAAAATTTAAACATTAATTCCAATAGCGATCCTGTTAAGATAAGTCTTTTTAATTTTACTAAGAGTCAAGTATTTAGAGATTTTTATATTAATACTAGAGAAAATGTTAAGAATTTATGTTATGAATGTTTAAAAAGTCAGCGAAGAGAAAAAAAACGCTTGAATAAATTAAACGAATCCGAATCGAATGATGAGGATAATAATGATGTTATATTTAAGAGTCAAATGTACAACGACTCGAGTGACGAGGATGACGATAATAACTGGTCGGATAGCGATGATTATTCACAAAGATTGTGTAGATTATGCAAAGTTAATTTGATTCGAAATGATTTTATTGATTCTAGTGATTCGGAAAGCGATGACGAGAGCAAAAAAAATAATACTAAATCATCATCTAGTTTGAGTCTAATGATATTTAACTATGCTAGGGAAATATATACGTATGAATCCACACCAGTTAGTTCCAAAGTATTTTTTGAAAAAAAAAAAATTTTTTTTTTTTTTATTTTAGTCAAAATATCTTTCTTTCAAGGCCGAGTTGAAAAATATAATTGATAAAAAAACTTATAAAACAGTCATGTCAACATGTTTTGATATAAATACTACAGCGACTTTATCAAATACTCTTTCATTACAATTGGCAAAAGCACAAAATGCCAATTTGTCCAATTCGGATTTTGATCGAATTAATTTTGGCACATCGCCATCACAATTATCTTTAATTGTTGCGGCTGGTTTTAATAAGGGCGAGATTCATGTTTTTGATGTATTTAAAAAAGATGCTTCGGTTTTTTACAATAATTTGGTAAGTTATTGAATTTTTAAAAATAAAAAAATTAAACAGGCGCTGATAAGATAATAAAACTGCAAATAGTTTTCAGATTTTTTATAGAAAATATACATTACCGTAATGCCTTCTAACGGAATATGCTTTATTTCGACAAGTAAACAATGCTGTTTTAAACCAAAATCGATTACTTTAAACTTAGATAAATTATTGCTTTTAAGCTATAGAAAAATTAATTAAAAATGTAAGTCTTTCTTTTCACCTGTCTATTTTCTAATGCAGGCTCAAACAAAGCTTCAAAATATTTTTCAATTTTTTACGACTACCATAAAAATACTCCCAAATTTTTTTTTTTCGGTAAAACACTTAGAACCCTAAAAATAGAAATTAATCGCAAAGAAAAATCAAGAAATTTTATAAAAATAATTTTTGCCGAAAATATTTTTGTCTAATTAACTACGAGTATAAATTAAACTTGTCGAATTATTTTTTGTCGAAATAGGTTTTCCAAATAAGTGGGATATCCTTGTGACGATAAATAACGTTATATATTGATGTTTGTTACAAAGTAACAAACCGCACTGTATATTCTCTTTTTTGCTAATACCTTCGGATAATTTTTTTGCGAGCTAATAACCAGATGTGTATATATAGAAAAAAATGATATACTGAGTGACTTTGCTGGGACTGTACTAGACGAAACTAAAGAATTTGATTGGGTAAAAAAATAAACGCAAGCGTTATAAAAATGAAACTTAATTATTTCATAAATTTAAAAAAAAAAAGTTTAAAATAACGGTTCGCTACTCGCTAAATAAAAGCCTTGCTTTTCTAGTTTAGGTTAAGTTAAATTTTTTTCCATCAATTGTTGAACTTTTTGTCACAAAATCATCATTTTAAAATAATCTCATCACCACAAATTTAAACTTTTAAGCATAAATTTCAAAACAAAATTAATTTCTAAAATATTTGCAAGCCTCATAAACGAATGATTTTGTTTGGATGCTGTCCCAAATAGGCACTATATTATTAGTTTTATCGAAAAAAAGTTAAAAAAAATAAACAACTTTAATGCCACTTTAATTTTAAAAATTTTAATTTAAATACACAACCAAATTAAAAAAAATGCATCTTTCGAATCTTTTTAATAACGACTAAGTGAAATTTCAAAAAAAATAAATGAAATAATTTAGTCTTTTCGACTCTAGACGGATTCCAAAAAGTTAGAATTTACGATAAATAGAGTAAATTAAGAAGATGTTCAGAATTAAGATTATTACTTTAATTAATCTTGAATGTGAATAAATATATTTAAAGCAGAAAAAAATTAACTATTAAAAGCAATTTCTATGAAACGTTTTTTCTATTAACTTTTTCTATGAAAAAAGTTTCTATAAAAATTTCTATCAAGTTTTTCTATAAAAAAATTTCTATGAAAATTTCTATCAACTTTTTCTATAAAAAAATTTTCTATGAAATGAATCGATCCCCCCAATAATTAATCAAAAAAATGGGTCAACAATTTAATCTCATAATAAATACGAGTTTGAACTGGGAGAAAAGTCTTCTCTTGATGATTACGTATGTTCAATAGATAGAATAAACCAAAATTATTAAGATTCACCCATTATTGTAGATAAGTAAGGGAAATTTTTCAACGTGCATTATTACGGACTGTTACAAAACGTTTGCCATCTCTGTATATTTTTATACAGATTTACTTTGAAATGTTTTAAATCTTAGAAGTAAAAAATCTAGAAGTTTCAAATTATTAATTATCTTTCCTAATTTATTTCTAAACATTAAATAACCAAACTTTGTACTAGAAAAACTTGGAAGAACTTTGCTGTTTTAATTACTTCTTTAAATTCTAGTGAATGTTATTTAGTTAACTAAAAAACTAGAAAATGCTGGTGAACTTTTTAAAAATAATTTCGAAAGTTCACCAATTAGAGTATCTCCGAAAATTTTTGTTAGGGGTAATGAGGAATGCCCTTTAAAAAAAATGGATTTTTCAAATCTTTTAATTTTTTTTCACAAGAAATTAGTGGATAAAACAAGTGTCACTTGCATAAAATGGTTACCAAATACCATGAATTTATTTTTAGTAAGTTATTCAAGTGGTAATATATATTTATACGATGTAAATTATCAAGCTCAATCGAGTGTAGCACCAACATTTTCTAAAATTTATCAAAACGATTCATTTTCCGTCTACACAAACAACTCTTCATCATCATCAACACAATCGAATACACCTTCTTCAAATTCTACACCAAATACAACTCAAAATTCAAATTCACAAACTGAACTTCTAAATAATTCCAGCTCAAATTCACTTTCTTCCCACACGAAAAAATTAATTCTATCCAATTCAAATCAACAACAACAACAAACCCAAAATCCCAAAAATCCATTGCTTAAACTTAACATTGGTCCTGATCCAAATTATAGCTATTGCATAAATCAATTCGAATTTTCACCATGTGGAAAATATTTAGCCATAGTAAGTCAAGATGGTTATCTTAGAGTTTTTTCATTTTTTTACAAAAATAATCAAGAAATGCAATTTCAATTGAAGTGTTCTATGAAAAGTTATTTTGGTGGTCTTTTGTGTGTCACATGGTCGTCGGATGGTAAATTTTTAGCCACTGGTGGCGAGGATGACATGATCACTGTGTTCAATTTCATTGACATGAAAGTTGCTTGTCGTGGTCGAGGTCACGCCTCATGGATAAACAGTGTCTCTTTTGATCCATGGGCTAAGCTCTCTAATTTTAATTTTAATTTAAAAGAAGAAATAATGGAAAATGATGAGAGCAATGATGAGTCCGATTTGGAAGATTTTCATTTGAAAAAACAAGAATTGGAAAAAAATTTAGAAAAATTAGAACTTGAAAAAAAAGCTAAAATAACAGCGCCTAAAAAACGTACCATTTCGACTCTAAGTGATTTTAATCCAGCACATAGTTTCACTCAAAATAATTCAATTTTTTATAGACTTGCGTCTGTAGGTCAAGATAACCAAATATGCTTTTGGGATTTGACTGAAGACGTTCTTAAAGAAAAACCAAATCGTTCAAGAATTACATCATTTATACAACAGTCTCAGTATCAACATCATCATCACCATCATGTATCGGTTCAACCGAGTGTTAATTTAAGCCAAAGTGATACTGTTTCTTTAAAGGAAACTAAAGAAAAAACATCTCTGGTTTCGACTGCTAAAAATTTATTCGCGTCTAAAGAAAAGTCAGATAATGATGACTCTAGTATAAGCACGCCTAAATCAGGCACTTTAACAGGAAGTTTTTTTCGACGTCATAAACGCAATCCTAGTATTAATAGTACGTCTTCGCAAGTCACATCTACTGAGGCTAAAACAAAAAGTTCGAAAAGTACTCCTATTGTTTTAAATAGTTATAAAAAATCGACAAATTTATTTACTAATTTAACTCCAATTGAAAATGTAAGTACTCCTATTTTGAGTAGTAATACGCCTTTGGACAATTCAATGAATTCATCCAATTCGAGAAAGTCACAAAATGTAGCCACTACTAGTTCAGCTTTTAATTTATGTCCAAAGTTAGATGAAGTGCCATTAATTGAGCCTTTAATTTGTAAACGCATAGCTAACGAGCGATTGACGTCTATTGTTTTTAAGAAAGATTGTTTCCTAGTTGCGTCACAAGATGGTTTTGTAAATACGTGGGCTAGGCCTGGGCGAGTAAGATTCTTTAAAAATTTCTAAAATTAAGAAAATAATAAACAAGTTTTTTTTTTAAGAATCTTAGTAAGAAAAACAAATTTGTTAATGAAACAAGTTCAACGTGTCTTTGAAGCCTTTAATTTAAACTATTTTTTTTTGCTTTATATATTTTGTTTTTTATATATTTAAAATATTTAAATAATTGGGAAAAACGTTTTAAAATTGTTTAATCAGATTTTTTGCGAGTAATTTTTTTTTAATATTAACTTTTTCTTTTAAGATAAAAAGAAGTTTTTAATTAAATAAAATTTTTAGTCTTTACAATATTGAATGAAATGTTTCTTTTAAGCCGCTGAAACTTAATAGATAAGTAAAAATGCTAATTACCGAGGGGAAAAACGATCAGGAAAAAAGCTGTTAAAACAGTGATTTGAGCGTTTAATTGCTGTTTTTTTGGTATTTATTTATTGAAAAATTGATTTAAGTTCTGAAATAAATAAGCGCTTTTCTGGTGTTTAAAGTGTTTACACTTTCGATCATCCAAAAACAGGCTTTTAACACAAGGAAAAAGCAGAATAAAAACACTGTTTAAACTGCGTTTTGTAATTATATAATATAATCAAAAAACGTACCCAGGGAGATCAAAGTCGCTATAGTACCAGTATTTCAATGTAAAGTACTTAGAAAAAAATAATTTCACTTATGGGCAAAGTTTTTTAAAAAACAACTTTTCGATTATACGATTATACTAGGGTTGTTAAAAATGAAATTTTTTTAAATAAATTTTTCGTAATTTTTGATTTCAAAGCTAAAAAAAAATTTTAAAAATAATATGATTATGTTACATGAAACTTTAAAATATCAAATTTATTTTTTTCGAAAATAAACGAAATGAAGGATAAATTTTAAAAAATTTTCAAGTATTTTTCGGTTAAATTTATTCTTATAATCGTATAATCGAATAATAGTTAGGGGTAATAACCCTTGCTGATTCTGTATAATCGTTGAGTAATTGGATAGTTGGTAAATAAAAAATATTGCCCATATATAACATGGAAATCGATTTTAAATAAAAAAGAATTTCTTATTACTTTGCAACCCTAAAGTTAGAAAAGAACATATTTACTGAAATTTAATTTCAGAGAGATATTAAATTTAATATTAAGTGATTTTATTTGATTTTGAAAATAAAATTTATTTTCAAAAAAAAACGCTTTATTCTCGATTTGTACAGTAAAATTCAATTCATTCAAATTGCTATAACCCTTTAAAGGTAATTGCTAAAATTATTTGGTAAAATGCTACAACATTTGTGCTACGCTCAAAAAAATACTACTATTGAGATTTTAAGGTATATCAAAATATCAATGATAATCACTCATATCGGTACGAATTTCATCCTTTTCATTTTATTAATTCATTAAATTGACAAAAAAAGTTTTTTGTTAAGCAAAAATTTCAACAAAAACAACAACAACAACAACAAAAAAATGCATAAAAATTTGCAATTCATATACAGAAATTCTAATGTATACTAAAATAATTTCAAAAAATTAAAAAACTTAATTATTACATTAAACCTTTAAAGTTTGACAAAAAGGAAAACAAAAATTGATTATACCAGATTTTGGTAAACTCTATTTAAAAAGCATTTTTTTTACTCGAAACAAAAAATATCTTTTTTTTTTAATTTTTCTTCCAAGAATTGAAATGAAAGATGAAGTAATTTCAAAATCGAGTGACAATCATTATTCAACAATTAGAATAAATCAGCAAACTAAACACGTATCTTTAGTTATTATACGACTTGAAATAGATGATATTACTCAAGACAATAAATTTGATATTGAACAAAATAATTTGAAAATAACACCCAGTAGTGACATTAAAGACATTTTCAAATATAATTGTAATATTTTATAACTTAAAAAAAAACATATAATAAACTTTTTTTTATTACGAAAGCTCCTTCTTCACTTCAAAAAATTAATTTTAAAAAATCGCTTGACTCAACACACACGGAACTTAAACCTGAAATATTACAACAATATATTGGCAAACGTCAATCGCGCTCCTTAAGAATTGAAACTTTTGAAAATTTTGACAAAATGTTTAATAGCCAAGATTCACTAAATCATTTAGACTGTGAAACTAATTCAATGACTATGCAAACTGCTTTGGAGACAGCGTATAGTGATTGGAATAGGGAAAAAATAAATCATAATATTTCTGAGCCGGAGCAATCAGTTGAAAGTAAAACAGATTCTATTGGGTCGGTTTTAATCTCTGAAAATAATGATCTAAATTCTGAAACCAAAAAACCGACAATTGTTCAAGAAGATATTAAAACGGTCAATTCGAAAAAAGAAGAAAATAAAACTACAGAAATATCGTTTTATTACGGTAATCCAACTATTGATATAGTCAAAGGATTTATTCATATTTATAAAGACAAGTTTGTTTTTTCTTAAATTTTTTGTTAAATGAAAAATTTCTCATTTTTTTTAAATAGAGATTTGACTCCATTGGAAGTTTCTGAATCGTCAAAAATACCAATTTCGTCCAGCTTGACTAATTCGTCACCTATTTTTCGAAGTGAACTTTTATGTATGATCGGTATTCCTGCCAATATCAACTGTAATGAGTTATTAGAATTTTTAATGCCGTTTAGGTAAGAGATTTATGATTTTTTTTCCAAAAAGTAATTTCATAAAAAAAATCGTGAATAGTTAAAATTCATAATTCCTTAGACAAATCCTAAAATTTAGCGTGTTTCGTAGATTTTCCTTAATTGCTCGCTCTAATATTTTCAATTAAATAAGTTTCCTTTTTAACATTTATAATCTTTGTTTTTTCCTGGCTCATTTTTAACTAAAAAAATCTATTTCATTTCAATTTTTAAATCCTACTTAATTTGTCTTATAAAAAAAGCGTTTTAAGCGTACCGTGTCGTAATAAAGTGCACCAGTTTATGCCCTTTATTGTATATTTTTTAATAAAATATAGCATAATAACCTTTTGAAGTTCTGCGCTTTAATCGATTTTACAAGGATAATATAAAAACTTGGCTTTGAATTAAATGAACACTTAAACCTTGATACAACAAATTCGACAAAAAAAACAATTTAATAAAATAAAAGGCAAGTTTTCTAAAAAAGGAAACATTTACGGTTAGGGGATGAAAATATTGAAGCCACGATTAGATTTATGATTAAAAATCTAAGAGGTAAAAAAAATTTTTTAAATATTTTTTCATCCCCTAAAAATGTTCCTTCTTTAAGAAAACTTGCCAAAATGAAAACTATATTTGATTTAACAAAACTTTTTGTAACGAATATCTAAATATATTCCGCGGGCTTTTGTTTATTTAAAATTTAATTTTTTTAAATACATCATTTCTAACGAATTTACAGCGCATCCGTATCAAACCTTACCGTACCCGAACCGTATTCAAAGAAAAAATTTTCGTATTAAAAAAAATTTTTTATTTTTGACTACAGTTTGGTTACGGTAAGGTATTATATTAGACTGTTTTTTTGTCGAATTTTTTGTATCAAGGTTTAATTGTTCATTTAATTTAAAGCCAAGTTTTTATACTATCCTTGGAAATTCGATTAAAGCAGAGAACTTCAAAAGGTTATTATGCTATATTTTAAAGAAATATTAAACTTACAGTAAGGGACATTCACAGGTCCACTTAATAAAGATTCATGAACTTTCTTAAATTAATTTAAATGACCGATAACGCATCTTGAGAATCTCTGTGAATTTCTGGCTAACCCAAAAATTTTTTAAAAATTCATACTTTTTTATTTTTTTTTTAATGAATTTTTTATGTTCTTTATCTTTTGCCTGCTTGATTTTAATTATTTTGGAAAAACCTTGAACGAATTTGGAACGAAAGAACCTTAGAAATTACTTAGAAACTTAAAAACAAGTAAAATCTTCAATTTAAATATCAATTATTTAAAAAGCCGAAGCTTGTTATTTTGCATTATTTATTAAAAGGGAATCTGAGTAGAAAAAAATAATACATTTTTTTTATTTAGGTCTGAAATTCTTTTACAGTCGAACCTTGTTATAACGAAAGAGTCGGTTCCGAAAAACATCCTTTCCTTATATCAAGACGTTATTTCATTTGGGACGTTTTTAAGGTTTCGTAATAACGAGTTTTTCGCTATATCAGGTTTCGATTTAGCAAGGTTCGACTTTACAATGAAAATACGGATCAAACTTTACTTTTCTTTATTGGACATCTTTGAGTGACAATATCTCTTTTAAAACAAAAATCTGGTAAAAGAAATACTCTCTACCATACAAAATGTGAGATAATTTAAAAAGTATTTTTCTATTTTTTTTTAAGTGAGAGTATTGTAAACATGAGAATTATACGTGATGCTTTTCCAAATCAGTACATGACATTAGTTAAATTCAAATCTCAATCTGATGCAGACGAGTTTTATTTACACAATAATAACAGGCGATTTAATTCTATTGAAGAAACTGTTTGTCGTTTAGTATATGTAGAAAAAATCGAGGCTATAAACTCGTCAAAAGGAGCTTCTCTACCAATACCAGGATTCATAGAACTTCCTGATTGTTCGATTTGTCTTGAAAAAATGGACGAACCTTTAAACGGTATAATTACAATTTTATGTAATCATTCTTTCCATGCCAATTGTTTATCCAAATGGGGTGATACTTGTTGTCCTGTTTGTCGTTTTAATCAAACACCTGACTATACTATGGAAAATACGTGTAACGAATGTGGCTCTCATGATGTAAAAATTCTATCCTAAAAATCTTTTCAGACAAACTTATATTTAAATTTTTCTTTAAGAAACTTTGGATATGTTTGATATGTGGACATATTGGATGTGGTCGATATGTTCGTGGACATGCGTATCAGCACTTTCAATTAACAAATCATAATTATTCAATGCTTTTAGGTTGTAATAAAGTCTGGGACTATGCAGCAGATAACTATGTTCATAGATTAATACAAAATAAAACTGATGGAAAATTAGTCCAATTAGATGAAAATGGAAGAGCAGTAAGCCTACAATAATAGTTCACACAATGATCCGATTTAAATTCTATTTATTTTCAATTTAGGTACAACAAGATGAAAAAATGGACTCTATAACTCTAGAGGTAAGTCTATTAATTGTACTTAATTAATAAATTTTAATTTTTTCGGAGATTTTCTTTTGGAAAAAAATTCTTGTTTGATTTTAAGAATCTTATTTAAAAATTGGTCTAAATTTTGAAAAAAATTGATTTTTTAAGTACACTTATCTATTAACATCTCAATTGGAATCTCAAAGAGCCTACTATGAAGAAAAAATAAGTCGAATCGAAGAAAAATGCGAACTACAATTAACTGATTTAGAGGACAAATCAAAGCAAAGTGAATTTGAAAATTCAAAACTTAAAGAAAATTTGTTTCAATTGACTAAAGAGAAAAACGCTTTAGAAAAAAAGTGTTCAACCGTAAGATTGATAAATTATTTGTTTGTATCATAAAATAGAATTTCTTATACTTTTTATGCTAAGTTGAATACAAAATTGACCAAACTTCAATCTGAGTTTAATGAAGAAAAAGAAATGAACAAATGTTTGAGTTCAAATCAAGAGATATACCAGAGCAAATTAAGCAAAATGGAAGAGAATCTTAAGAAATTGACCATTGGAAAAGATGCAGAAATTCAAGAATTAAAATCTCAATTAAGAGATATCATGTTTTATTTAGATGCTCAAAATAAAATATCCGAAAATGTTAGTAAAGAAGAATTAGATCAAAGTCATGTAATTATACAACAAGATGAAGCAGCAGCAGCAGCAACCAATTCTAGTCCGTCAACAAAATCGAATAATCGAAGACGAAAAAAATAAATTATATTTTTTCAGTTTTATGTTATTTTTTCGAATTTTTTTTCTTCTTTTTTTTTGAATTTTTTAACAAAACCTTTAAGTAAATTTTTTCTTTTGTATAAAACTTTACCGTTTTGTGTCTTTTTTAGATTTCTTCCAGTTAGCTAAAGTAATTTGCATAGTTCGGTTTAAAAGCAAAATAAAAAAATAGCTTGTAAAGTATTCACTTATAAAGAGCTTTCTAAACTAACAGACATATTATTGAAACTTTTGACAAGTATAAATTTAGATCCTTTTTGTTTTCTGTGTACCGTTGAACATTAGATACTTAAGTATTTATCTATTTAAATTAATTCCAATCATTTACTTCCTTAACAAGATAAAGTCGCTACGCGCCAATTTTCTGAGCCGAGCAAAATATTCAGAAATATTCATAAAATATTCACCAGAAATCGAATAAAAAATGACTAATTTCTTTTAATTTTTAACTGAATTTAATTTTTTTAAGATTTTGGAATTGAACTCTTCTATGTTGTCCTTAAGATCGCCTTAAGTAGGATTTTTTCAAACATACCAAAAAAACATATACTTACTTTTAAATATATTATTGCAATATCAATGTAAAATTAGACATTTTTTGACCGTCATCACCCTAACCCACCCATTTTCGGTGTTACAAAAATCCGCAACACCATTTTCGATTTCCTGGCTCCGTCACAGAATATGAAAAATTTTAAAATATATATATTCTTCTCTTTTTAGTCCTTAACTTTTTAATTTACTTGGTATGGATAACTCTTAAACTCCTTAAGATTATAATTTGGATTGTTTATAATTATAAAGCTTTTCATAGGTAAAAGGACAAAATTCAAACTTCACTTAAAAATTTTTGACTTAACTCAAATTTTCGATATTCGTTTACCTTGCCTAATAATTATGATTAAAAAAAAGAATTTTTTTCGAATTCATAAACAAAAATTAAGCCAAATATAGCGAACTAACGATGCATACATTTCTCTAAAATTTTTTATAAATAAAAATGATCAAATGGGACCTTGCCAACATAGAAGTATCCCGTGTAAATAACTCCGATTTTATTTCACTGTTAAATCATTTATTTAATTTATGTTTAATAACACCGTTAATTATATTTTTTTGGGCATCAACATGGGACATCTATTACACCTACATATATCCTAATAATTTAAGCCTCAGTTGCCTAATTACTTTTTTAATTACAAACATAATTTTGATATTAAGTTATTTTGGTGAGAAAAAAATTCAATTATATCTAGATAAACATGATAAAAATTCAAGAATATCAATTATTTTTCGATTGTTTTACACTTATTTTTTGTCATTGGCTTATGTAGCCCAATGGAAGACCTATTGGGATGTGTTAAATTATTACACTTATAAATTCGATTATAAATATTTTATAGTTCTATCAATCTTTAGCTTATTCTCATATCGTTACATACTTAAAAATTCATTTCAAAATTATATAAGAACTTGTCCATTTCAATTAAAAATAGATCATGAATTTTACACTCATTTTTTTGTACAAAACAAAATTTTTTATTCTAAAAATGTAAGTAAATTTTTTATTTTGAAGGTATTTTCATGCTTTTACTTTAGGTTTTAATTAAAATTTTATTTTAAGGAAAATCTACAAAATCTAAGCAATTTTTTGTATTTTGAAATTGTCGATATTTCAATATCATTATTTGCATGGAAAGGTTTATGGGACTTAATTGACATAGGCTCATTGTATCTAATGAACGGCTCAACATTTAAATCGTTATTTTTAACTGGTCTATTAGGATATTCTTTGTATTTATGTTTGATTATTTTTCAAGCATTTTTAATTAGAAATAAAATGTGTTTGATTAGACGTAAGATTATTGAAGATTTAGTTTATATATTGTCGTATCTATCAATAGTAGCAGTATGGAGGACGTTTTGGAATGGTTATGATTATTTTATTTTCATGATTGAAAGTAGAGAACTTATTTTTTTGGTGACACATTTTGGAATTTTTATTCTAATGGTTATACTCAAATTAAACTCTTCATTGTATGGCCCAGGAGGTTCAAATTTAATTATGGAAAAAACTTATAAATATAATCAGCCTGTTGGCAAAACTAATTTTGATCAATTATTTGAAATAAAGTATTTTTAAAAAATGGGAATATTCTTTAAAAAAACAAGCGTGTTTGACTAACACACAAAATAATCTGGCAAGTGTTCTTGCAAAAACAGACGAAATTTTTACATAATTTTTTCTAAAGGGCATGAAAAAAGAAGTCCATTATATTCAGATAGATCATAGAAAATATTGGGGGTGCGCTTTTTTTTTTGAAAGAATTCCAAATGGCTACAATTTTCTAAAGTATCTAATTTTAATTATTTAGTATCTTATTTAAATAAATAAAATATCTAATATTTTTAGTATCAAATTATATTTTTATAATACCTGAATTCATTTTTTTGTATCTAAAATTATTAATTAGTATCTAATTTAAATAATATAGTGTCAAAAAAAATTTTAAGTAAAAGGGTTACTTTGGAATAGATATTACCAAACTCAGTGACATTAAAGAAATCCTTCTAGAATTAAACCCTTTTAAGGGAACAGCTTAGTTATTTCGCCTGGGAATAAAAAAAATAAAAGTTAAAAATTAAGCCTATAAACCAACTCGCAGGGATAAAAGAATTTTAGCGATTTGAAAAAATAATTTATCACCAATTTATCAAAAGTTAGTGACAAAGCTTGATTCATTAAAAAAGCTTAAAAAAATGGTAACAGGATTTATTTAGAATATAATGGTTTCAAAGCCTTTGGTAATTCAGTTAATATGGAATTATTAAATTAAAGTAATAAAATCTTTTCCCCAAAAAATTTGCAGGTTAAGAACCTATTTCCTTGAACATTGAAATAATAAAATAATCGTCTTTTCAAGATAGGGATCACACGAATACATATTCATTTTATCATAGAAACAGTAGGATAACCATCTAAAATTAGAATCAAGCGGCAAAGTACAATCGAAGTCTAAAAAAAATAAAAAATTTATCAATTAATCCAATTAGATTAATTAGTTATTTCCGTTACAAACTTAATTTTTTATTAATTTATTATTTGATACTACTAAAAAATTATTAGATACTTAAAAATTAAATTAGATATCTATTTAGTTATTTTTTAATTTTAAAATTAGATACTGAAATAAATAAATTAGATACTAAAATAATTTGTAGCCAATTCCAAATTTCACCATGAAAATAAAATAGTCATAACTATTCCAAAAGGTCCTCCATACTGCTACCAATTTAACCTTCCAAAAACACAATTAAAATTACAAATTTACCTGCTCTATGCTACAATTTATTTTTTGCGACAGGTACTTTATGCACAGTGATTATTGTGGTCTATAAAATAAGAAAATCGATAAAAATTTTTGCATGCCAATTTATTTGGAGACATAGATTCGAACCCCTTTTTTTTCGGTTTTCCGTTTTGGTTCGGTGCGACTTACTGAACCGAAACTGATACCGAAAAACCGAATCGAAATCCAAAAACCGAAATTTTTTAATTTTTTTAAATCATTAAAAAGCAAATTTAAGCAAAAATTAGAAAACTTAAGAAAACTTTAAATAGAATTTAATTTAAATAAATTTAATTTTGGATTTCTTAATCGATTATTTTATAATTTTGTATGAAAATTCTTATTTTTTTATGAGAAACAATTTTATCATATGATCTTACAAAAATGATCTAAATTTTTTATTTCGGTTATTTTACCGAAGCGAAGCATTGGAATTGTAAAGAGACAAAAAGTGTGACTTTTAATATTTCTAGTAAAAAAATATTCAGAAATATTAACAAAAAAAAAATTTTAAGTAAAACAAATTAAATTTAAAGTTAAGTACTTAGTGCCCAAGACTTGGAAAAAATCAAAAAAAAGTTAATAAATTAACAATCTCAAATATTTGCTTAAAACATATTCAGAAACATTTAAATAAATTACCTACAGTACAAATTAAAACTAACTTCGACGATTGTTTTCCTTTCCTCTACCTCGACTCTTCCTCTTCTTTTCCTTTCCTGAGCAAGGAAAGGTTTCAAAAAAATACGTGATAAGAATTAGTTTTTATTGAATTTTTTCTTCAGAGGAAGAGTCGAAGTAGAGTTGAAGAAGAGTCGTGGAAGAGGAAAGGAAGAGTTAAGGAAGAGTCGAAGAACAAAATGCGCACAAATTAGTTTTAATTTGTACTGTAGTATCGAATTTAACAATCTTCTTAACCATAACAATAACCTCATATCTAAACAAGAATCTTATTTTTAAAATTGAAATTCTAAATAAGACAAAAGAGTAAACTTAATACAAATTTTAAACGGCGCTTTGAAATAGGAGCTTTCGACGCTTAAATTTTTTTTAAAAGAGCTGAAAAGTTTCAAAAAAAGCCAATTAACCAAGAAAACTTATTTTGTTGGTACATTTGAACTAGAATTGTACATGATTAAAAATTTATACTTAATTAATTTTTTTTTCATTTAAAATATGAACTAGAACTTTCAAAATTTAAAAAAGGAATTATTTTTAAATGTTTTTATTTAAGTTTTTTTTAAAGTGAATAATAAACGACTACAGAAATAGTTAATTCGTTCAAAATTTATTTGAATTTGCATGAATTGAAAAATCCAAAAATGATAAATTTAAATTAAATTCTTTTAAAAGTTTTCTAAACTTAGTCAATTCTTTAATTTTTGCTTAAATTTGCTTTTTAATGATTTAAAAAAATTTAAAAATTTCGGTATTTGGGTTTCGATTCGGTATGGTACCGAAAAATTTTCGGTTTTTCGGTATCAGTTTCGGTTCAGTCAGTCGCACCGAACCGAAACCGAAACCGACCGTTTTTTTCGGTGCAAGTTGATGTTTGGAGATGACTCAATTTTTAAAAATTTTAATGCGTCGATGTTTAATAGCTTCAGAATGAAGATTTTTTCGTCAAATCTGACTTCACTTTTGACTTTTGATATCTGGTCAAACTATATCTATACCTTATAGCTTTTTTCAATTATTAATGTTTAATAATTGTCTCTTGTATTTAAGAAACGTTTATTAATTTAGGAATTCAATCATAGCTTAAGCAAAAATACATTAAACTTTGATGTTTTGCCAGCAACAAAAAAAAATTCATTTTTAAAATTTTATTTTAAATTTTGCTTAAATAAAATAAAATGCTAAATGTTTTACTTATTTTAAAAATAAAACGAAATTAAAATCGAACATTTAAAGGATAAATATAAAATAATATAATTTAAAGTATGAAGGTAATTACAAATAATGTATGGCTCATTTTAAATGCTCTTAATAAAATTTGGTTTTTTTCTTAATTTTCACAAAAAAATTAAATAAACCAAGCGACATGATAGTTAGAATCGGGGTAAAAAATTTATGAAAAAAAATCAAAACTTTTTTAAATTTTTTTAAAAATTGCTTAGAAATAGAAAGAGGAAAAAACGTGTTTTTTTGATTGAAAAGGAGCAAACGATTTGGAATATCGATACATTTATAATTAAATTAAAAAACAAAAAATTAAAAAAAAAATTAAAATCTTCCACAAACATTCTTCTTGAATTTACCAGTGGCTTATATTTATTTTCAATGTAATATAAACTCATATGCCTCTTTAACGGAGCCTATTACATCAGGAACTTTGGTCTTGACCGAAAGCTAAATAAAAATAAATTAAAAAAATTTTCATTTAAAAAAAAAAATAAATTATTTTATTACGGTAAGTGATGGATTTCCTGGAGTAATTTTTAATTCAGTCAAAATCCAAATTCCATTAGTTAACTTGATTGATTGATAAAGCATATCTTGACCTTCTACATTACGTTTTGCAATTGTAAAAATATTATTATTTCTCAATTTATTACATAGATCGTCTGTATTGATTACATGTTGCATAGGTCCCAATTGATATTGTGTCTCATTTTGCTCGGGTATTTCTTTCCATGTATTCAAAAATAATTTCTTATCTATTTCACCATCTTCAACAAAATAAACATGCATGGGTACATTGACACTAAAATAGAAGACATCTATGTTATTTTTGATTGCTATTTGTAAAGTGTTTATAGGACTCATTTTAAGAATTGGTCCATTTGTATTTAGAGCTAGAGTGATCGGTGCAGATTGACCTGGTTGTAAGACTGGTAAGTTTAATGGATTTGAAACAATTAAACCAAAGCTATTTTTGTTTAATTGAATTGCAAAACCCATAATTGGTTGTAGGGCTCTGTTAACAAAGTCCATATCCATGTTAATAACTCCATTTCTACGAGCAAATGTTCCATTTATTTCAAGACCCTTTCCTTTTTGTGCTGATAACCAATTTGTTTTTGGTGGTGCAAAACTAGCTGTTCCAACTGAAGAGCTCATACCGAGGCCTGAAAAAATATCGGCTAAGCCTCCCATATTGGTATTGGAAAATACTGGTAGTGGTGATGGAGCACTCATAGAAGCAAGTTGAACGCCTGATGGTACAGGTTCAGTTGAACTTGGACCAGTGATTAAACTATCTAAGCCATCGCCGAGCAGATCAAATGCAGCTGATTGAACTGGAGTCGGATTGTAAACTGGAGCTGGTGCTGGAGTAAATCCACCAATATCTAAAAGATCTCCTAAGAGATCACCACCTGGTATGACTGTTGGTTTAGATTGATTTTGTTGACGTTGAATGTTTTCAACTTCATCATCACCATCTTCATTAACTATTGATTTAGGTGGCAAAACTCTTCTAGTACCTGTTTTACCTTAAAATAAAATTCAAAATTTTAAGTATTTTTGAATACTTTTTTTTTAAAAAAAATTATGTCTTACCTTCAACAAAAGCACTAGGTGGTTTGTGATAAACAGAAGCTAATGATGAAATATGACAAATAAGCTCATCTAATAAAGTTGGTTCTAAAAGATCTGTTTCTTCGGAAATTAAAGGTTTTTCGGCAAGAACGACATCTTTAGCTGCTGCTGCATCTGTACTTAACAATCTCCAATAAATATAACCTCTATCTCTCAAGTCTGGATTATCTGTGTCTTGGGTAGTTAGAGTTAAAACGTTTTGAACTAAATCTTGAGTCTCAGTTGGTTTTTTTAAGAAAAGCTTAACAATTGCTGTTAATAATTGAAGTTGAACTTGTGTATTTTCGTCTTGGAAACCATCGAGAAAACTATGTAAGAGCTCATCGGCATTATCGATTCTCTCGGCATATTCACCAATGATCCAAATCATTGATGCTCTGGCTTCTGGTTCGTCTAACGAATCCAAATTTTCACATAAAGTTGAAATTATGTTTTCATATCGATTTGGATATTTACGGAAAATGTCTTTAATTACAACAATAGCCTCTTGAACAACGTAATTTACTTTAGTTTGAATTAATTCGATCAATGTCGAAACACATTTCTCTGCGGCTTGTTCGACTTTGATAGCACAACGTCCAATAGCACGTACTGATTTGCGTACAAAGTCAACATCGACTTCAGTAGCATACTCTTTCAATTCACCAAGTACTTGTGCTATATTTGATGAATTCGTCAAGCGAATCATTATATCTAATTTTTCCAATTTTACATAAATTGGATCATTGTATTTAACAAAGAATACTTTCATTTCATTTTTCAATATTTCTGGTCTTAAAAAGAAAAAATTTAAAGGATCTTGTTTAATTTTGAAATAATTTTAAAATTCAATATTAAATTTGAAGTATCCTAAACTATTAATTAAAATTAAATTTTTAAAAGATTTTCTATAAGATTAGACTGGTTTAAATATCAATAAAATTACTTTCTTATTTTAATCTCTTAAATTTATCCCATAAATTAGTCAAAAATACCAAATAAATTTTTTTTAATTTTAAGAAGATTTTGCATTTACTACCCTGGTCGTTCACATGTTTCAAAAATGAACGTTGGAATCCTTTCATTAACGTTCTTGTTCATCCGAATTCATCTGAACGTTCAGAAATGTTCAAATCCTTTCAAATATTTTCAAATCTTTTCGGACCTTTTCAAATCCTTTCGGACACTTTCAAATCTTTTCAGACCTTTTCATAAATTTTCAGGACCTTTCATAAGTTTTCCTGACCATTTCAAAAATTTTCAAATGAATTTTAAAATCATTTAAAATTATTTTTAAAATTAAAAATAAATTTTTTCCTTTAAAAAATAATTTCTAAACTATTTTTTTTTCCTAGCATTATATCAGTCAAAAATGCTAATCTTTCTCTAAATTTTTATGAACTAGCCGGTTATTTCAATGATTAAAATTTAATAACTTTTATTCTCAGACCTTAAAAAACAATAAATTTTTTATTAAACTATGTTTTATTGTCTCAGGATTTTTCAAAAAATATTTAAAACCTGATGTTTCAAATATTTTTAAAATTTTCAGTTCCATTTCAAGAGGGACTTGATTCCTAATAATTTTTTCTCTGACTAATTGAATTTCTTAATTTTGTTTCTCCAGTCTTATTAAAAAAAAATTTTATATGAAATTTTGAAATATTTTTTGTATTTAAATCATTGAAATAACCGGCTAGTTCATAAAAACTTAGAGAAAGATTAGCCTTTTTGAGTGATATAAAAATAAATATATTTTAAAGGAAAAAATTTTTTCACTAATTAATTTAAAATCCCAGGTCCCCCATCCAACGACTAGAACCAGACCCGACTACGCTCTGTCTTAAAAAATCATAACAAAAAATTCAAATTCATTTTTTTTAAGAATGATTTTGACTTTCAAAGAAACGATTTTTAGCCATTTATTAGCAAGGTTTTATGAAGGGTTGGATAACGAACAAAAAGTGAGCCTTCGAAATTTGAGAAAATTTTTCGAGTCGATTCGAAAAGTTCGTAAAATATTGGAGTTTTTTTTTAGAACATTTGTTTTATTTCGAAACGTACTTAAAACTTTTAAAATTTTAAATATTCGAGCGTAAACGAAAAACCAAAAAGTGACTAAGTTTTAGAAGGTTTCGGGTATGGAAGTTCTAAGAGTAAAATTACAAACATGCTGAAGCCGATGCGCTTATAAAAATTAAACTTTTTCCAAATAAAATAATTTTTATACTTTTAAAATAACATTTACATTTTTTCTTTAATTTTATTTCGAAAAAAAATTCTAAAAATTTTTGGATACTTTTTTTTCGATAAATATTCGCTGCAACAGAAAAAAAGTACGAAAGCGATAAGTGAATTTTTTTATCGAAATTTTCGAATTTGAATTTCAAGACTTCGATCCCAACCCTAGTTTTATGGTACAAACTTGATTCGGCTAACGTAGCTTGAAATTTTCTAAGTAAACCTTCGCTTTTTAATGGAGAATCTATCCAATATAACAATAATATCTTTAATAAAGTGGCATGTTAAAGTTTTTTGATTTTTTGTTTTTTTTGTTTTTTTTTGACCGAAAAAATCACTCTGCAAAGCTTTTAAAGCTACTTTTGTCGATAAAAAAATTTTGCCTACTGCAGCAAAATTTGCTGCACCTGTTGGCCAACTCTGCAAAAATTTGTGCAATTTTAATTGCGTATTGAAATTATAGGCTCTTTTAGAAAGTGCGCATATTTGCAGCTAATTAATAGATTTTTGCAATTTTGCAATTAAAAATTTTTTTCTGCAAATTTTCACAACATTAAAAAAACCTAAATTAAATACGCAATTAAAATTGCACAAATTTTTGCAGAGTTGGCCAACAGGTGCAGCAAATTTTGCTGCAGTAGGCAAAATTTTTTTATCGACAAAAGTAGCTTTAAAAGCTTTGCAGAGTGATTTTTTCGGTCAAAAAAAAACAAAAAAAACAAAAAATCAAAAAACTTTAACATGCCTAATAAAGTCTCATTAAAATATATAAAAATATTAATTTTTTTATTTCCCATAAATACTCCCTTTCGAGGAAAACATGGCATGTGGTTTTTTAACTTAAATTAAAGACAAATTATAATCTTAATTCTTTTCAAAATAAGTCCTTCCTTACACTTAATCTTAAAGACATCTAAGATAAGAATTTATAATAGTAAAAGACCCTAGCTCAACTTATCGAAATATTGTCAAAATTAAAAAAAAATACCAATTTTTGAAATAATTAATTACCTTTTTTGTACAATTAAATTGATATTGCGTAGAGCAACGTATTGAATTTCAGGTTCAGCTGATAAGAGTGTAACTAGTGGTGGAGCTAATTTACGCTGAATGGTAGCTACTAAATCGGACGATTGTTCTAACATTTCCATAAATTTCATTAATACTTTAACTGTTGATAAAACAACAGCAGCGTTAGCATGAGCCAATCTTGGCGTCACTCTTTCGCAAATACTTTAAAAAAATTATTTATTTTTTTTATTGTTTATTTTCTGGTTTATTCAAAAAACTATTCTTACTTTCTAGCTTCGTTATCGTCTTTAGGAATGTAATTAGCAATTGAATCTAAAATAAAAACTTGACCCCATTCGGAACACTCGTTCAAAGCAGTTAATAATTTATTAATAGCTTGTGGATTCATATCAAAAATATGCGCATTTGGTGAAGTTTCAGCTATTTCGTTAAGTGCAGCGACAGCATTAGCAACAACCATAGGATTCGAGTCAGATATTAAATCTCTCAAAAGTTCTAAAAATCCTTGCTCTTCAACTAATTGAGAGTTTATATCATACAATTTAGCAACACAAACAGCAGCTGTTTTTCTAACATATGGATCTTCATCTTTTAAACATTTTCTCAAAGGCTCACATAAATACTCAGTTATTTTATCTACTCTAATACAACCCATTGTTCTAACAGCTAATGCTCGAATCAATGGATTCGGATCTTCACAATCCTTTAGAAATAAATAAATCGTTCAGAATTTTAATTGGAATAATTTTTTTTTTAATTTTTACCTTTACAAATGTATTTACAGCCATTATAGCCATGTCAGGCTGGGATTTGGCATAGTTCATCAAGTATAAATAGACAAGCTTTTTTAGTTCAAGGTTATCTGTTTGCATACAATTTACAACATCTGGAAACAAAGCACTTGAAACGAAAAAATAATATAGATTTTCTCTACTAAATTAAAAATTGATTGACTTATTAAGAACTTTTTTGGGAAAAATCTAACATAAATTAATCTCTATGAAATTTGTTCTCTAAAAAAATGGAAAACAAATTTCAACAAAAAAAATTTATAGCCTGAATGAGAGATGTATGAGATTTTTTGCCAATTTATTTAGGACATTGTACAAAAATATTATAAAGGCCCTCTCTAGCTACGCCTTTGTTATACTCATACACATGTTCAATAGAATTTTAAAATTATTAAGCAACTAATAAACAATGTTTGAATTGTTTTGAAAATGTCAGAAAAGTACTTAATATCCTACAGCAAGTATTCAAAAAAATTCATTTCAAATTTTAATAACACAATAGTTAACATTGGTAACTAATAGATTAATCCTTTAATTTTTTACTAGAATTTGTCAACTTTTGATTTTGTAAACATTATCGACCTTACCATGACAGTTAACAAAATCGAGGTCTAATTTTTTTGAATATGAAATTTATAAGTAATTTTCTTCGAATAGAATTGAATTTTAACCAAAATTGAAAAGATATTGAAAGCCTTGTTTTCTAATATAAAAAAAAAAAAATATGTATCATTTTTAAAATAACGTAATTGCTCGATTTTAACGACATGTCGTTAAAGTTGGGTATTCGGGTTTAACGACAGGGTCTTATAACATGTAAAAGATTCTAATAAATAATTTAGCGACATGTCGTTAAAATCGAGCAAATACGTTAACAGCTTTTGGGATTTTTTAAATTGATGAGGATCAAACTATATCACAAACGGCCTTTTGAAATTTCACTTTGAAAAAAGGTTAAAATAAATCAATTCATTATCGAAAATAATATTCTTTTTTTCAAGTTCAAAATAATATAAATAATGGAGTTTAGAATATGTGTGTTGGCATACCTGACGTCTTTACCAACAGTCATACTGGCAATTACTTTTTTGACAGCCTCTTTCTTTTTTTCTTTTTTATCATTGTTTAATTCGGCTTTAAGCTCGAATATTTCACCTTTTTTAGTAGTGGTAAAGTATTTTGAATCAGTCATTTTCTTTTCAATCTGAAAAATAATTAAAAAAAATTAGTTTTAGTTTACCAGAGGAAAACAAACAATGTTCCTTTAAATAAAAATAATTTAAGAATTATTATAATTGTAAAAAAAAATAGTTTTTTAAAATAAATTGGAAATTTTATGTGATATTAGATTTCAAGTTGAAATAATATTCATTTTTGTTTAACTATTTGAAGTGATAAAAACATAAAAAATTTTTTTTTGGTTATAAGATCTGAGTAAAGAAAAAAAAATATGATGATGAATGCTGTTAGGAAAATAGAGAGAATGTATATTTAGAGAGAGAGCAAGATATGAATTATTAAATTTTTCGGGTTTATTATACACTGGGAGTATATGTACAGTATTGGTTTTTTTTTTGCTTTTAAGGAAAATTTGAAATTAGTCAGATTTTTTATTAATTTTTTTTTTGTCGAAAATATAATTTTAAATGCAAATTTCTAAAAAAAATTATTAAATTTGTTAATACGATGCTTTGTGTATTGTCAAAATATGTGCAGAAAAATGCAAATTTAGAGCTTTAAATATAAAAGGATATTTTATGTTTTCCTCAAATTTGACTTGTCTTTTTTAGTCATTGAATTTTGAATATTTTTTAAGTTTGAGAAATGCGTTTTTAAATTCACACATTCAAGCCATTATTGAATGATTACCTTGGCTTTAATATTCACCAGCTTTGGGTTTAACGCTTTTCAACAATTTATATCCTAGGTCCAGAACAGTTACTGAGTTTTTCACTTTAAGAATTTCCCATTATCAATTGATGGCAAAGTAAAATTTTTGCTCAAAAAATTGGCAAAGTGTAAATTTTGCTCAAATTTCATTTTGCTCATTTGCTCAAGTTTGAAAAAAATTAAATGCAAATTTTTTTTGCATCTTTCAAATTCAAAAATTATAATTTTTTTTTATTAAAAAAAAATAGAAAAAAAAAATTTAGGAAACTATAAGAAAATTAAGTTTTTAATTCAAAAATTATAATTTTGATTTTTTTTTGAAAATATCATCAGCTAAATAAATCAAACATCAATCCATTAAATAGAAATATCACCAATAAGAATATTTGCTTTAGTCGAGTTTGACTCTTTGTTTGCCATATAGTGTTACCCACACAAATATCTATAAGACTTTTTTTAATTTTTGATTAACCATTTTGTTTTAAAGTTTGGATTTATTAAAGCCCAATATACAGTACAAATTAAAACTAACTTGTACGCATTTTGTTCCTCAACTCTTCCTCGACTCTTCTTCAACTCTTCCTTTCTCTTTCCTCTGAAGAAAACAATCAATAAAAACTAATATTTTATAACGTTTTTTTTTGAAACGTACAAGTTAGTTTTAATTTGTAATGTATTCTAAAAAACTTGAAAATGTTAAAAATTAATAAAAAAGTTCTTGCAACTTTTCCTAGACTTTTCGATAAAGTTACGTTTACTTAATAAACATCTAATTTTCTTGTATTAAATCTCTTCAGTATTGTCACTTCAGTCTAACTTAAACAGCCATGTCTAATAAAGGTAAAAGGGTTGAATCATCAAAATATTAACCAAACAAAATAAATCGAAAATTATACTTTTTAACACTCAAGGGTCGCAAATGAACCCCAGCTTTTTTATGCATTAATCGATAGATCTATAAAAGTTATTTAACCCGTTAAAATATTTCAAAATAATTTTTTGTATTACGCCCAAAAATCGAGAAAAACTGCCTTTTCTGATGAATTTGGGCCATGAATTTTCTTAATTTTATTATTTTTATTTGATAATTTTTAGCATGTTATAATATAATGGGAAGTATTTTTTTTTTCTATGTGATAAACGCATGGGCTTGTGAATCTCTTATTTGTAAAGCCCGATTTTATCAAAAATATTTGAAAAATCGAAGAAAATAGTGAATTTTTTGATTAATTTTTTTTTATAAAATTTCACTGTACTAGGTCGATAGTACATTCTCCCAAATTAGAAATCTGAATCATCATGCTAAAAATATTTGCGACCCTCAAGTGTTAACCACTTGAATTTTTTTAAAATATCTAAATAAAAACACAAATTCTTACGTCAATTCACCACTAAAAATCAATGGTTTTCTAATTCGTCAAGATGTATTCAACTAGTTTATGCTCAATGCATTTTGGAGATACTGGGTGAGTTTTACAAAAAGTTAATTAAAAACCTGGCTTTTTTGCAAATGGCAAATAATTCTGATTAAAGTGGATCTCATTTACCATTCCTACTGTATCTGACAGGTTCTTCACAAAATTTATTATAGATATTTATTAAGTGAGACGCATAATTATAAAATAAAGAAGACTCGATGAAAATTATATTTTTTTTAAAATAAAAAAAAATTGTTTTTAAATGCATCATTTTTGAATCATTTTTTTGAAGTAAAATCAAAGATCATCTGATTAACTTTGATTTTGCTTCAAAATTGAGTTGTCTGGGAAACTTTAATTTTCAAGAAAAAAAAACATATAAAATCACGTAAGAGAATTCTTTGATTATTTTCATCTCGTTAAAATGAACCTTTTAAAGAAAAAATTCTGTCATATAAAGTAAGAACTCTTTAAGTAAGATTAATACCAATAGAAATCAGTATCGATTCAGTTCCAGTATTTGAATATTGGGTTCTAAAATAAATGAAAAGTACTTTCATATAAACAAGTTTTTTATGTAGCTATAGATCCAGACTTTAGTCTTTAAGTATTGATTTTGAAATAAATCTAAAAAAGATAAAAAGAGGATACAAAAAAGCGTGACCGGTACTTTTTCCCCGGCCCAAATTTTCTGGGAAAAAGTACCTTTTTGAAATTGGTGATAAAAATATTTTTTATAAACCATTTTTTTTTCTCTTATCAAACTTGTTTATTTATTTTCACATAATTTATTATCAAGACGACACAAATCATTGTTCACAAATCAAATATTCGTTTTACATTTCGTATTGCTTGGTCGATGAAATATTTTGTATAATTTTATTTTTTTAAATAACTTAAATTTAAAATACCATGAAAATTAATTAAAACTTAATAAATATTCATAAATCAGGGAAAAAGTATCTTTTTGAAATCGGGGAAAAGGTACCCTTAATTTTATTTTTAGAATTTTCAGGAAAAACTTATTTTTTAATCTTAAAATTTTCGGGGAAAAAGTACCCCTAACCCTAAAAAGAGGATGGTTAATTTTTAACTTTCTCTAAATTGATGATTTACTTTAATTTGTTACGAAAAGTAAATTTTTACCAGCAAAATTATAACTATTAAGGTGAACTGAAGTTGTTGTTCAATTCGCTCGATTCAAAATTCTAAAATTTGTATGCAATTAAAAAATGAATTCTTTGAAAATACATGTACTCCATTTTATTATATTAAAATTTTCTTATAGTTCTGAATTGAGCGAATCGAGCGAATTGGTCAAAAACTTCAGTTCACCACTATTAAAATTGTTATTAAATATCTAAATAGAGAAACTGTAAAATCTTCTTATTTTTGGAAATAGTAACTAAATTATTAGAATTTGTTAATAAAAATACCCATAATAAATTTGCAGCCGAGAATTCGATCGTCCATGTTTTTCTACGTCTTTATTAATATAAAGCTCAACGATCTTAAAGTCAAAATTATAAGAAAAACTCTTTCCTCATTTTGTGGTTTGATACGTTCTTTCTTCACTGAAAAATCTTTGTTAGTTTATTAAAAAAAACCTAATCGAAGTTTTGATAAATAAAAAAATTAATGATTAAAAGTTTTTTATCACGATTTAACAGTTTTTGAAAGATATAATTTTTAATTTTTTTAAAAAATTAGATCAAAATAGTGTTGTTCTGAAGTAAACTTTGCCAAGACCAAAAAATTTGGGAAAACTAGTCGGCCTGGTTGCCGTAGAGGGCTTTTTTGATTGACCAAAATTTGTTTTAAATAGAAGAAAAATTTGTAAATTAAAGTAAAAATCTTTAAATAAACTTGAAAGGTTCAAGTCACTAGTTTAACCTCAAAAATAATTAAATTAATGTACAAAGAGCCTGTTTTTAAAGATTTCTAGCTTTAAATTTTTTATTTAAAAAGCTAGGTTAATAAAACTAAAACTTTTGAAATTTTAAATTATTTCTTTCTTAAATTTATAACTGTCACCAAATTAAAAATTAGACAAAGTTCTATTTTAAATTGTTCCTAAAGTTAATTAAATTTTTGTATCAAATATTCTTTATTTCCTCAAAATTAAGAATATACCGCTACATTAAATAAAATTCTAATCAATTGACTCGAATAAAAGAAAAAATTTAAGTTTTAAATAAAAAATCAATTGGAAAATTAAGAGTATTAATGATTTTCATTTCAACGCAAGATTTGTATTTGAGACGAAAAACTTTTTTATTTAGTTGATTTCAGTTTAAAAATGCTTTTAAAAAGATTTTTTTATTTATTTTTTAAATAAACCATAATTTCAAAATCATATTGTACTCAATATAGGACCAAGAGATAGTTTGGGAACTCATTTGAACAGAATTTCAAGTAACGACATTATACTTAACAGTACTAAGCTATCCTTTCCACCAAAAAATTATATAATATTTTATTAATTTACATGAATTTTATTTTCAAATAAAATTTTACATTAGAAAAAAAATTTGACTATTGAACTAATTGATTATCTGAGATAACTCAGTAGCTAGATTTATTCAATTAGGTCAATCATATTTCCACACAAATTTGATTTGTGCTAGCTTAACCTAACAAAAAATAATAATTAAGAGAATTAACAAAAAAATTACAAAACATTTAAAAAAAATGTGTTTGAACTGATACTGTTTTTATGTTTAAATCTAAGTCTAAAAAATTCGATTGAGTCTGACATTTTTAATGAACGACAAACGTTTATCAGCAGGCAAGTACCCATATACATAATAAGTCAAATGAGTCTGATGTTTTTTCATAAAATGGTCTACATTAATCAGACAATGTGCCCTCATATAAAATTAATCTTTTGTTTTTTTTCATACACGGTTGAATGCCACCAATCTTTTAACCACTTAAATCAACCAATCTTGAAAAATATTTGAATTTTTTTTTTCAAAAATCTTGAAAAAGACGTGTATTTAAAAGATTGAACAAAATGCTGTTAAAAAATCATTATAAGGATATGAAAGTAAAACGATTTAATTGAAACCCATGACAACGCTTTTAATTCAAAAAAAATTTGGACTGATAAACAACCGTTATGATCTTGTGTAATTAAATAGAATGTTCTCTAGAAACCACTGTTCTAATTTATAAAATTATTCAAGATACTTATCTAAATAACATTAAACAAAAAATAAATCTGATTTTTATTTTTCGATGAAAAGGCAAATAAAAACTTCAAAAAAAAATTCATATTTTTGAAAGTGATAATTTTTGAATTAAAAACTTAATTTTCTTATAGTTTCCTAAATTTTTTTTTTCTATTTTTTTTTAATAAAAAAAAATTATAATTTTTGAATTTGAAAGATGCAAAAAAAATTTGCATTTAATTTTTTTCAAACTTGAGCAAATGAGCAAAATGAAATTTGAGCAAAATTTACACTTTGCCCAAAAAATTTAAATACACAATTACTTGCACGCAGAATTTTTAAACCCATTTAAAAATATTATTTGAAAGCTTTTAATAAAAAGGATCAGTTCTTAAAAAAATCTAAAGCAAATAGGGAATTAGGAATAATCATAGTATCTCGACATATGCAACACTAGTCTTTTTTATTTAGCATCGTTAAGATGTAAAAGGCCAGTATTGTATAATTGGCTCATTTAGACCTCATTTAGAGTAAAATATTAAGTTATTAGGTGTTAAAATGTTTATGATATCCAGAAAAACTTCCAATGTTGGTTCTTTTTTAGTCTTCAAATACATTGGCAGAGAAATGAACCTATTTAAGTATTTAAAATTGTAAAATAAGTTGAAAAAAAATGTAATTTTTAGATTTATCGAACTTTTTATTTTTCTAAAAATAAATTTAGTCCATTCTCTAAACAATTGCAAGTGACCGGAATTTTTTGGTTCGGTGGCTTTCGGTAAACCTACCGATCTTTTTTCAAATATTCAAATTTTGATACAGTACTTTTAATGATTTCTTTACGTTAGGTGTTAGAAAGCGTTATACTAATAAAGAAAGCGTTATGTTAGGGACAAGCGTTTTTAATTTTTCACAATCGTGAGAAAAATGTTAGTGGATGAAACTATTGCGTTAAAGGGGTAAAAACAAGTGTTAAGACAAGAAGACCATGTGTTAGCGGAATAAAAACTAGTGTTAGGCCTAGTGTTAGGAGGAGAAGACCATGTGTTAGGCGGGTCTAACACTTATTTTTACCCCTCTAGCACATTGTCTTCTCCTCCTAACACTTGGTCTAACACTAGTTTTTATCCCTCTAACACATTGTCTCCAACACCTAACACTTTAATTTATCCACTAACGGTCTTAAAAACACTTCTTAAATGTATTTTCATTTTGAAATTTTTTTAAGTAAAATTGTTCTCTTTTTTACGATCGTTTACGTAACTTTCTTTAAATTTTGGTAAAACATATTTTTTTAGAAGGATATAATGATAGATTGAGGTACTAATTTGTCAAAAATCTAATAAACCTTCAAAATTAATTTTTTAAAAATATAAATTTTTATATTTTAAGAATAAGTCGAAATTTTTAAACTGCAGCCAGTCGGTAAAATATTTTCAGTAATTATATATCTTACTTAATTTTTAAAAAAATTAGGTTTTTATAATTTCAAAAATCACAGAAATACGAGCCAGAAATACTCGAAACATTAAAATTTTAATAAGTTTTATCAAAGCTATAAAAATCTTGTCTTGCCCCCTACATGTTTCCAATATGAGCATTCATGAATCAGTGAATTATCATGAACTTTCATAGTTACTTTGGACCAAAATTTCCATTGAAATATGCGTAACCTCTACATGTAATTTATTCTTCAAAAAATTTTTTAAATAATTTAAATTCTCAAAAAATGTTTTAAATTAAAAACAAAAAATTGTCAACAAATTAAGTTCAATCAAACTCAAGATTTGAACACACACAAAAAATATTAACTCAATCTCATATATAGGAATACAATTAATTAAATTTGAATTTTATTTACATTATTATAAATATATATTTATATACTTTGCGGTCGAAGAAATTAATTAAGTGAGTTAATAAGTTGCCGATCACATCGGGTACTAATAGGAATTATTTAAAATAAAATTTACACACATATAAAATTAAAATTAAAGAAAAGATGTTATTATTTTTTAAGTTTCCATTTTTTCATTTTTATTATCACTATCTCTATTAATAACTAATTCTTTTTCGTCTAATTTTTCCTTTAGGTGTATGATTGTGGCTTTCATTGCGTCCATTTGACTGTCTATTTCCATCAAAAAAGAGTTCAAATCTTAAAATAAAAAAACAAATACCATGTAATAAAAACTTAAATAATTTGAATTAAAAAAAAACATTTACTTTGTTCATTTTCGCAAGTCTCATTTAATAATTGTTTATGATAGGCTAAATCATGTTCCAATTGAGCCACATTACCAGATGATATAATTTTACCCAATTCTTCATTTTCATTTAATAATTTACGACACTTGGCCATTAAACGCTTTGTAAGCTGACTCTCTGGTGTAAATTTAGTCGCATTTAATTCGACTTCAAGTTCTTCTTTTTTCTTTTTAGTCTCTTCGAGGTCTTTTTTAAGCTGAACAACAACAGCATTTATGACTGGATCTACAAAACAAGCCTTTTGTTTTGTTTGAATTGAATTACTGGCTATAGGTTCTGGTGATTGACTCTGAAAAACCAAAAAAAACGTAAAAAAAAAGTGAATTAATTGAATTTGTTTTTAATTACAGATAACTCGGATTCTTTTGGTTTCAAATGGTTCATAAGAATTATATTTTTTAGCTTAGCTAGTTCCATTAAATACTTTTTTTCTTTTTCTTCTAAACTGGTCGTGTATTTGTTTAGATTTTTAAAATTTGAAATTAACTCCTCTTTGGTCATTTTTTCTAATTCGAAATCGCCAATTTTCGGTCTTGTCTCGTTCATTCTTTATAAAAATAAAAAGTAAGAATTAAAAACAAGAAAAAGCTTCTTTCGGTCTGGTTTTAGTTTTGGTCTCAAAGTGAAAGATTTAGGAAAAGGTTGTCTAAAGTGGGAAATAAAAAATTATAAAATATTCAAGTTAACATGACAATCGAGTAAAAAAAATTATATTTGCATATATGCATATTTTTTTTTCCTTAATTTGAATTTTTATTTTATTCGATACATTTTGTTGAAATATTTTAAAATTTAAATTTGCAACTTAAAATACTGTTTTGAAAAATGGCTCAAAAATTAACCTGCTTGTTAAGTTAAGTCTTCTTGAAAAATTGAGTTAAATTCATTTGATTTTTGAATAAATTTTAGTAGGATCTAAGTATGGAATCTTGAAAGAATAATTCCAATGCGTCAACTATGTAGGAACTTTTAAATAAATTTTCAAATAAAAAATGTTGAAAATAGCTAAAAAAATTTCGAGTTTTGGCTGGAAATATTTTTACAAAAAAATCAATTTGGAAAGAAAATTACAATGTCAATAAAATTACATGACTATTATGATCACTAATTTTGTTTTTAATGGCTAGATCCAATCCGGTACTCAACATTAAAAATTGGTGAATTGTTGTGGTTCATCTCCAGTACGAATTAAAACTAACATGTACGATTGTTTTCCTTTCCTTTTCCTCGACTCTTTATCTTCTTTTCCTTTCCTTTCTCAGGAAAAAAAGAGTTAAAAAAAATACGTTATAAAATATTAGTTTTTATTGAATGTTTTCTTCAGAGGAAGAGTCGAGGGACAAAATGCGTACAAGTTAGTTTTAATTTGTACGGTAACTTTTTTGCTGCTTAGCTTATGACTTTTTGAGGATAAGATGGTTCGTGATTTAAATCCATTAACCCTTAACGTCCCGTTGTATCATAAATGATACATTTCCAAAAGTTATTAAAACTCTGCGAGGGAGCATCCGCCTACGAAAAAACGACTTGTTTCCTTTCTGACGGTCCTTGAACTAGTTCTCCTTTAAAAATATTTAGACCCTTTTTTGAGCCGTTTTCGTCCTTACAAATTTGACATTTTGCTCTATTAACACTACTAGTTTAAAACCCTTTAAATAGACATCATCTTGAAAAGTTTTCAGCTTTAGCTGACGCTTTTATTAACTTTATGAATGATAATATGGACCCATCATTTAATCATAAAACAATTTTTAGCCAAAAGTGAACTACAATCACGTTTCAATGACTATATGAATTCTTTCCTGTTTTCATTTGATTTAATTGTTTCGATTATTAGGAACTTTTTTAAATATTCATTAAAATTTCACTTTAGTCAATCATTTTCAGATGACCATATCGTTAATTTAATTATGCTCTTAAAATTTTGAAAGGTTCCTAAAATAATATATAGAGTAAATTGCAATAATAAAAAGAAGAAATTTCAAATTATTCCAATCAGAATAAAAAAATACTGTTTATGCTTTAAATTTCAAGCATAGTGAAAAAATTATTAACAAGAAATAAAAAATTATGCCTTTTATAGATTAGAAGATTTTCAAAAAATCTCCTTTTTTTCTATTTATTTTGAATTAACCCCTGTTTAATTTGCCCAAGAATCAAATTCAAAAAATAGAAAAAAAAAATAAATAGATAAAAATGAATTATTAAAATTTTGAAATTTGAAAAAATAAAAATTTAAATCGATTTTTAACATCTTAAAAAAAATTTTATTAAAACCGCAAAATCAGTCAAAAAAAAAGAAAATGAGACTGATGAATTTTATTTTTTATACCCTTGCTTTGATGATTTGTTGGCTTGGTAAAATAAAATGTGATGAGCAAGAAGAAGAGCCTTTAGTCTATGAAATGGACGATAGGTATCGATTTTAGAAAAATCATTTTTTAAAGATTTTATATTCAATTTTGTTTTTGAAGAGTCATCGATTTTACAACCCAGGGAAAATGGATTATAATGTTTTATGCCCCATGGTGGTAGGACATAATTTTAACCCACTTTTTAATAAAAAAATATTCTTTAAATAAAAAAATTTTCTTAGTGGTCATTGTAAAAAGTTAGAGCCTGTTTTTGAAGAATTGGGAAAGTATTATAAAGGAAAAATGATGACCGTGGCTAAAGTTGATGCCACTCGGTTTTTAAAAGCTGCTAATCATTTTAATATAAAAGGATATCCAACAATTAAATTGTATGTTTTTTATTTTAAATTTGAAATAAGAAAATTTTTTTTTTTACATTTTTTCTTTAAGTATTTATGGAAAAACCAATTTGAATTATTACGGTGAAAGAAGAAAAGGAGATTTGATTGAATTTATTAAGAAGGCTGATGCGTAAGGACAATCCTGTTTAAATATAAAATTTCTTTAATAATTGATAAGTAAATTAATATTTGTAGACCAAGAGTATCTCGTGTTTTGCATCAACTTGATTTTGAAAATACCAAACACGAAATAGGCCAATTTTTTGTGTTAATAATTAAAAAAGATCAATTTAACAGCTCGGTTAAAGTAAATTTTAAATAAAATTTTTTTCATTAAGAAATTATTTATAATTTGGAAATTTTTTTTAAAGGAAGAATTTTTTTCTCTGGCTGAAAAGCACTTTTTAGATGCTTACTTTTATTATGCTTTACCCGAATATGTTGTCAAAGTAAATTAAGTTATTATTTAATATTCAGAGAACTAAAAAGTTTTAATTTTTTTTAATTTTAAAGACCGCTCGAGTCACTGATAGTCCCAGAGTTGGAGTTATTAAAGATAATGAGCTTGAGCTTTGGGATAGTTCTAAACAAACTATGGAGGAATTTATCAAATTTGAGCAGTTTGAGACTTATTGTGAAGTAACAAGTAAATTGATCGAAAGAATTTAAGTTTATCAGAAATTTATTTTTCAAATTTTAAGTGACTAACTTTCATAATTTGATTGAAACTAAGAAGATAGTGCTAATTTTACTCATAAATTTGGACGATCTTTCAAAATTGCATCAAACTAGGAAGTAAGTTATGGTCAATTGAAATGATTATATAGCTTTCTTTGAAAATTTCATTTTTTTAGAATACGACAAATGTTTAGAGTTTACGCCAAAACAAGTAAAGAAAAATATCACGAGTAAGTTGAGAAAATTTAATATTTTAAATTTAAAAAATACAAATTTAAAAACTATGGAGTCTTTTTAAATTGTACCTTAACTGTTATTAAAATTAACTAATTTTGACTTTGTTCGTTTACAGTGGACTTTCAAAAATATTTCTTGTTTTTTGAAAAAATTATTTTTAGAAAAAATTTGGGTCTATTCTATTATGTGACCAGTAATGGTCACCTTTATTCTGATGTCTAATTTGACAAATAATTTTTTATGTGACCATTTTTGAAAAAAAAAAACATAAAATGATCGCAAACAAAAGTCTTTACTTCTCTGCGATCAAAATATTTTCCACATTTTAAATATTTAATATTGCTTCTGATATTGCTTTTCTTGATTTTATCTCATAAGCTACACTTTAGTGTAGTAGTAGTAGTAATTTATAACTGCAACCTGGGAAACTCTTAAGTAGATCCCTATAAGTCTATAGCAGTCGCCTAAATATTATTCAATAACCATGGATCTAGCTTCGCTTTGAAACTATTTAGATTCTTTGCTTCTATTACTTCTTTAGGCAGCTGATGCCATACATTTATAATCCTATTCGTAAAAAAATTAAATCTTACAATCTTTCACTTTTTCTCGAATTAAAACTTGATTGAGTCTTCTTAAATTATACCACCTAAATTCACCAATGTATATGATTGCGACGTAACCTTCTTTTTTTTAAACTGGTTAAGTCAAGTTTTGATAATATCTCATTATGTAGTTATAGGTCTTAAACCTCGGACTAAGGTTCGGTACACCATTTATTTAAAAATTTTTTTTTTATCGGTAATTTCATCGAAAATATTTATTATTTATTTATAAGTTTTTTATAGATGCTATGATAATCTTAATAAAATAATTTAGTTTTCGATATAATATTTAAGATTTTTTTTCCGGTTATTAATTTTCAAAATTCTAATTTTTTTATTTTAAAGCGATTTTATTTTTGGTTATTCTGAAAATCATGATTTAATAAATGGAATCGCAATATGGTCCTTATCAACACCTTGTTTATTCATTTTCAACACAACATCTTACACTTATAGCATAGTTTATTTTTTGGATCGTGACAATAAAGTAATGGATTTCAGCATTGATCAAATTTTAGATGACATAAAGAATAACAAGCTTGAAGTAACGAATAGAAATTTTAATTGAAAAATAAAAATTCATTTCAGATTTTTTCTTTTAAAATTAGATTTACGGAGGTAGAAGTATACTTAGAAGTATAAGACGACCTTTATGGGAAATATACAGAGCAATTTTAGTAAATATTTTTTTTAAGAGCTAACTTTAAGGGCCATAAAAAAATTTGAGTACTAATTATTTAAGGAAATGTTTATTGAAGCTCCTATTATTTCTCTATTTATTTTCGGAATTCCATTCGGAGTAATATCAATAGTATTTTATTTTTTGTGTTGTATGGATACAACTGATCAAACAGAAGGCGAAGAGCTTCATGATTCTGATGTAGAGGATGATCATCAGTATTATTTGGACGAAGCAAGTAAACTTCATGAACAAATCAAATCAAAAGGTAAAAAAAAATATTCATTTATTTTTTTGTTTAAATTAATTAATTTGAATTTTCGCTTTGAAGAAACTCAAGAAATTTTAAAAGTTGAAGGAAATAAAATCAAAATTCCTACCGGGTCTAAAAAAAATCAATGATCTAGTCTAGAATATAACTAATCCGTAATGATTTTTATTTTAAGATGTTAACGTGTTCGTAAAAATGTTTTGTTTTTTAATTACTAAGTGCTGTTTTTATTATTGTATCCGTTCTTATATCTAGTGCGATAAAGTAAAAATTAACAAATTTAATTTTAAATAAATTTGTTTTATTTTTGACTTAATTATTTTTATTTCATTTTAAAATAAATTTTTATCAGGTTTTTAATTTTTAAAAGTGAAATATGCCTAAAAAAAGTACCGCAAATAGTCTAGATAATTTTGGATGATATATTTTTGTTTGATGTGAAGATGTTTAAAATCCAATTTTTATTTAGAAAATAAAATATTTCATATAAAATAAATAAATCTTTTTGATATTGTTCTAAGCCTCAACAAAGTTGTTGGCTATTGCCAAATTTATAAAACTCTATTTCAAAATGCAAAATTTAAATAATTGGCTTTAAAAATGGTTCATTTTTAAACAAATAATCTTTTCAGTTTAGAAAACTTCTCTATTACTAATTTTAAAGTATTCAAAAATTAGTATAGGTTTGAATGCCTGAGAAATCGACATGACCATCTTATTTTGTTCAGATGTCCTACACACACCCAATTTAAATACGATAAAAAATTTAATTTCCTGTAATCTCTTTTCGATATTTTTTTCATAAAACTATCAAAAAGACGATATACTGCACTTCTATCGGATTAGCGACGTAGCCGGAGGCGAACGTATCGTATCGTATTCCGGACGGACTCGATCGTACTATCGGACCGTACCGGATTAAAATTTTTGTTATCTAATATTAAAAAAAAACAACAACAAAAAAAAGAAATTTCAAAAAAAAGTTTAGCTGTATTGCGGTACGTTCGCCACACGGTTACGTCGCAAATTCGATAGAAGCGCAGTAAACAAAAATTTTAATTAAAAAAGCACACAATTACTTTTGTCTATGAAAATTACTTTAGAAAATTCAGAAACCATCTTCCGAGGGTAATCATGTTAAGGTAAATTTCAAACTTTTCGTTTATTTAGACATTTAGACAGAAATTAAGTATTTACATCTATAAATTATTGATCAAGTTGTGATTTTATGTAATTCAGATTATTTAATGAATATAAGGGCCTCAACATTTGTTGCAAATATATAAAAAAAAAGTGCCAAACACTTAGCTAATAAAAATAAGAAAAAAAGACTTGAAATTTTTGCTCTAAATAAAAGACATTTAATTTTCCAATCTAAATAATGCATTTGAAATAATTTTAAAAAAAATAAATAAAATAAATTACCAAAATAGGGTAAAAATTAAAATTGAACTTTGAAGCTTTCAAGCAAAAAAAAAATTTTTTCAGCAAATTTTGAAATTCTTTAAAAAAATTATTTTTCGAGTTTTAATTTGACAATTATTTTAAAAAATGGCAAACAAAGATCCAATTAAAGAATTCATTGCTGGTGGCTTTGGTGGTTCATGTTTAGTCTTAGTCGGACATCCTTTAGACACTATTAAAGTCCGACTCCAGACTATGCCAAAACCAGAACCAGGCAAAGCTCCAATTTATATAGGTACTTTAGATTGTGCAAAAAAAACCGTAGTAAACGAAGTAAGTTATCAAAAAAATTATTCAAAATGTGAACAAATATTTTAATTAACTTTTTTAAGGGTTTTAGGGGATTGTATAAAGGAATGGCTGCACCTTTAATTGGAGTAACACCAATGTACGCTGTTTGTTTCTTAGGTTTTGGTGTAGGCAAATCTCTGCAAAAACCAGCTTTCGCAAATGGAGAGTATAGTTTAACTCAAATATTCTACGCGGGTCTCCTCTCGGGTGTTTTCACCACGGCCATTATGGCACCTGGTGAAAGAATAAAATGTCTTTTACAAATTCAATCTGCTAGTAACTCCGAAAAAAAATATAACGGAACATTAGATTGTGCTAAAAAATTGTACAGAGAGGGTGGTATTAGAAGTATTTATAAAGGTACAGCGGCTACTTTGTTAAGAGACGTACCGGCAAGTGGTGTTTATTTCGCTACATATGATTGGTTTAAAAAACAATTATCAGACGGAACAGGGTAATTTTTTAAAACAAGAAATTAATTGATTTTTTTTTTAATTTTAATTTAAAAGAACTGGTTTGAGCCCTCTAAAAACTGTTTTAGCTGGTGGTATGGCCGGTATTTTCAACTGGATTGTTGCATTACCAGTCGACGTTGCTAAATCAAGATTTCAAACAGCTGCTGAAGGAACTTATAAAAGTTTACTTGATGTTTACGTCGAGCTTATTAAAGCTGATGGTGTAAGAGCTTTTTATAAAGGTTTTACACCAGTCATTTTAAGAGCTTTTCCTGCGAATGCGGTAAGACTTTGAAAAAAAAAAATTTCTAAAAAAATTTTTTTAATTTGTTTATTGTTCATTAGGCATGTTTCTTGGGTTATGAAGTCTGTATGAAATTTTTAAACTGGGTAAAACCTTAGACAAATAAAAAATACAATACAACCTCAAATACAGCGACCGATCTTAATTTTAAAAATTAATCAATTTTATTTAACGAAAATAATTTATAAAAATTTATAGAATTAATTGAATAAATTTTTCTTAATCAAAATTTTAAATTTTATTTTGTGTCGTTTTTAGCTGACTAGTTCGGAGTTAGCCACCGATAGAAATTTTTGATCATGTAAATTCCATGTGATTATATTTTATTATGTGTTTTTAAGTGTCACAGAGCCGAAACGTTGTAGTTTGGCATCAAATTTTGTCAATCGCACATATTGACTTCACAAAAAAAACCATATATGTAATTTTTTATAATCTAATTTGAAATATAAAATGTTTGTTTTCTAATAACAAAAATCCTGTAAATTTTGATATCGTAAACTCTTGTTTATAACTCTTATGGAAAGTGATTGAAAATTCAATTAATCTCTATTAGAGTTATAAGCAAGAACAGGTGCGTAGCGTGGTTTTTTCATTTGTGGAGTCGAAATTTTCCGGCCTAAATTTTAGACCCAATGAAGGGGGTGTATAATTTTTAAACAACATTTCAACTAGAAAAAAAACGAATATTCTTGATAATTGCACTATCTGTAATGAGGCTTTTTTTCCATTGTAATAATAATCCCTAAAAACTTTTCAATAAAAATTGTGTTTAACTTTGGGACAAAAAGTCAGTGAAATGTTTTTAATTAAAAAAAATATTTTTTGAAGCTTTTTGGAGGGTCGCAGTCCAACCAAAATTTTTTTTGTTGGGGGTCTACCAAACCAGTTTGTCTTAATGACGCTACACTCCTGAACAAGAGTTTACGGTATAAGCTTCCACTAACTCTAAAATCGACTTATGAAAAGCCGTAAATGAAATTGTTTGATTTATTCCCAGATTTAAGGTTAAAAATTAAGTTTTTTCTTAGTTTAGAACTAAGTTATCGTTCTTGATAATAAAAGAACAAATCAAATTTGATTGAAAAAGTAGTACACCTCAAGATCGATAGATTGATACCATTCTGATTATTGTTCTCCATTCACTCTGAAAATGGGGGATCAGTAAATTCTGACTTTTGAAAGGATCTGTGTTTAGGGGGTACCTTAAGGCCTCGTTATTTATGACATGGTATTTTTATTTATTAAGTTTCAAATAAGCTCGACATCGAACACATATTTTTTACTTTTTAGAAAAATAATTTGATGCTTCACTTAAAGTGAGTTTTAGAATAAATTTCGAACTAGAGATTAATAAAGGAATTTATATATTTATATTATTTTAATATAAATATATAAATCCATAAAGGAAAATTTGTTCCTAATTTTACTTGCTACATTTATTACTAAGGTTGATCAGTTAGTTTTTGATGTAGCATTTAAGTATTTTTCTAAATAAATTAAAATACGTCTTAGATCTATGCTTTTTACTTAAACTTTTTAATAGTAGACACGACAGAAAAGTACCCATATATAGTTATTAGATATTTTTACTCTTTTTTTTAATTATTATTTTTAATTTGTTGTTTAAAATTTAAGGGTTACACTGAGCTGACGTTGATACCACTAAACGATGAGATTAATTTAATAAATCTCAATTGTAAACAATGCAGTATCCTTTTTTATTACTTAATATAATTCACCTAGACTTTTTTTTTGTTAAAAATTAATCCTTAACTTAAAACCATAAATCTCTTCAATTGTATTCAATGGAATACATGAGGCTAGTTTTGAATACTGCGATCCTTTGATAATGAAGCCTGAGGAGAATAGGTACCGATTTTTCCAAACCAAGTTTTAATTTCTTAATATTTTATTTTTGTTTAAATAAGACGGGATTTACAATATTTTATTTCAAATGAAGAAATAGCAGCGGTTTGTGTAGATCCAGACGAAGGAAACGGTGAATTAATAATCACTGTACCAGACTCTTTAAAAAATCAAATAAAAAGTAATTAACCATAAACAAAAAAATTAATAAATAAATCCGAAAGAAATAAAAATCTATTGATATTTTTTAGAAGAAGAGCCATTAATGCTAGCTGTAGAATTTAGTTTGGAGAATCCTCAAGGTGGTCTTAGATTCATTCCAACAAATCTCTTATCATTAAGCTCGTCGGAAAACGATGTTTATTTATGTACAATTGATCACAACGCTAATTATTGGTTTCCTTGTGTGAGCAGTTATAACGAACCATGTACATGGAAAATAGAAGTAACAGTGGAAGAAGATTATTCAGTTGTTTCTAGTGGTAATTTAATAGAAGTCGAAACAGTACCTGCTTTATTCATGGAATCAAATTCGTTATTTAAAAAGCATCACTTTTACCTACAAGTCCCAACTTGTGCCTCGAATATAGGCTTGGCAATCGGTCGTTTCGATAATATGAATAATGAAACTATTAATGAAATAAGTGTTTTTTATGATCATAAATTTAAAGATTTAGTCAAAAACACGACTGGTTTTTTAAATGAAATTTTTGAATTTCTTGAAGAGACGTTTTCGATAACATTTCCCTATGGCTCATATAAGCAGGTTTATATTCCTGATATTTTAGATGAATGTTTATCTTTTGCTTCAATGTCAATTTTAAAGTAAGCCTTTAAAAATTGAAATTGATACTCTTTAATTAAAGTTGTAAATCAATTTTCTAAAAATAAGTTCAGCTTTAGGTTAAAACTGTCAAACCGTGGTCATTACAAAGAATTCTTTTACATTTTTTTATGATTCTTGATGAAAAAAACGTGGTTATTAAAAATTTTTTCTTAAGATGCTTCGAATTTGAAATAAATTAGAAAATAGAATTAGAAAAAAAAATTCAACGTAATCAAAATAAAAATTAACTTAGGTGACTTTGTTTAATTATTACAAAGCTTCTAATTTTATTAGAAATAATACTTAGAGGGGCATCTGAAGCAGGACCCCTTTGAATTAAACGAGCTGAAAAAATCCGTTATTAGGCTAAGAATTTGAATATTTTAAATGAATTTTGCATTTTTTTATGTATCTGATCATTTGATTTTTTAGGCTGATCTCAACTATCACAATTTTAAGGTCTTTAGGAATTTTAAAAAATAAGTCTCTAGAAGCATTAAAGAGTATATTATAAATATAATAATTTTATTGAAAATGTGGTGCCCGCCGGACAAGCTGGGTCACAAATGTTTTATTTAAAATTCAAAACTGAAAAATAAAATGATTTTACACCGGGTTAAATGGGGTCCATTACATGGTTCACGACAAAAAGACTGCTTATGCAGTGCTTTGTACTAGTGATGTTGGTTAACCAAACGTTTGGTCGACCAAGTCTGCCAATTTTGGTTATCGAAAATTGGTTAGCCAAAATTTTGGTTATCGAAAATTGGTTAACCGAAATTTTGGTTATCGAAAATTGGTTAACTGAAATTTTGGTTATCGAAAATTGGTTAACCGAAATTTTGGTTATCGAAAATTGGTTAACCAAAATTTTGGTTATCGAAAATTGGTTAGCCAAAATTTTGGTTATCGAAAATTGGGTTACCTGAAAAATTTTTTTTTGTTAAATCAATAGAACCATATCCAATTTTTAATTTTTTATATCTTTAAAAAACATTGGTTAACCAATTTTGGCTAACTAAATTTTTGGTTAACCAAATTTGACTAAATAAATTTTTGGTTAACCAATTTTTTGGCAATCAATTTTGGCTAACCGCCTAACCAACACTAAGCAACATCACTACTTTGTACCTTGAGTGTTTCACGAGAAGGTGTCTCTGCTGGATTTTCAGAAGAATCTATAGATTGAGTTCAGCAGACCAATCTTTCCATTTAAAAACGTTAACGTCAATATAAAATCATTTTTCTTGATGAAAATTTTTTTGTCAAATTTGACTAAAACTTTTTATAAAACTAATAGTTTTGTTACTGGTACAGACTCAAGGGGATATTTGCATGACTGAATGTTCGATATTCTTCAGATAAAGTGCATAAAATATATTCTCATTTACGAATAATCAATGAGATTTCTTAAACCTGTTCGTTGGGCCAAAATAGAAAAAAAAAATTAATTTTATCACATAAATTGGAATTAAAAATATCAATCAAATTTTTTTCTAAAAATATTTAAAATTTTTTTTAAGTATAAATTTATTACATTCGGAAACAATAATTGATCAAGCATTTGATACAAAAAAAATTTTAGTTAATTCTGTAGCCCAGCAATTCTTCGGAACATTTATAAGTATGTTTAACTGGAACGAGTATTGGCTGGTATCTGGATTGAGTCAATTTTTTACTGGTTTATATTTAAAAAAACTCTTAGGAAACAATGAATACAAGCACTTAATCTATCAGGATTTAAAAGATGTTTGTAAATTCGAAAAAGAACAAGGCAATGTTGTTTTAGATTTAAATTATAATTTAACTAGTGTTAAAGAAACTGTCAATAAAGCTCAATTAAGTTCTCGATATCATCTAATGGGTGTGCCTGGATTTTATAAAATGGTCGATAAAAAATCCCATTTGGTTATTAGATTAATTGATGAATGTCTTAGTAGAGAGATCATGATTCAATTAATTAATAAATTATTATCAAATGCATTGAATGTTTTAGGCATTAATGAGTATAGTCCAGGGTGTCGAAATTCTCTATTTTTATCAATAGATTCTTTTAGTGAATTATTAGCGACATTTTCGTCTAAAGACATTAAACCAATTGTTGAAAATTGGGTCTATAAACCAGGCGTTGCTAGATTTAATTCATCATTTACTTTCAATCGTAAAAAAAATACAATAGAACTTGAAATAAAACAAGATATGGTCAATCAAAAAGGCTATAGAAAATATGTAGGACCAATAACGATTGTATTTCAAGAAATCGATGGTCCATTTACTCATAACTTAACCATAGAGGATAATTTAACATCAAAATTTGACATAGCATGTCACTCGAAAGGCAAAAAAAATAAAAAAAAGAAAATTCCTTTGATAACTGGTGAAGAGATTGACATAGACACGAGTCATATCGATACAGATTCGCCCATTTTATGGATTCGTATCGATCCTGATCTAAAATTACTACGTGAAATTAAATTCGATCAACCGGATTTTCACTGGCAAAACGAAGCTAAATACGAAAAAGAAATATGCGCTCAATTAGACTCAGTTGAAATGCTTTTTAAATTTCCGAGTCAACAAACTCGAAATGCTTTAATTTCAATAATAGAAAATAATGAAATTTTTTATAGGGTACGTATTAAAGCTGCTTATGCCTTAGCTGAAGTATCAAATAAAATGATACATTCTTACAATGGTCCATTGCCTTTGATACCAACTTTTAAAAAATTATTTATGTCCGCAACTGGACAAAATTTAGTTAATCTCAATAATTTCTCGGATTTACAAATGTATTTCTTGCAAAAAAATATTCCAATAGCAATGGGTAATTTGAGAAATTCTCACAATATATGTCCGTCTGAAGTCATCAAATTTCTTCTTGATTTAATCAAATATAATGAAAATAGTAGAAATCAATTTTCGGATTCTTATTATAGAGCTGCTCTAATCGATTCGATTAGCTCTGCTTTATCTTCTTCGATTGCTATGATTCATAATGATTTAGCATCAAAATCGGCTAGTTTATCTAATGATATGAGATTAATTATTGAAGAAATAGTCTTGCGTATTAATTTGGAAAAAATTTTGCCAACTTATCGCTACATAATAACTTGTAGTTGCTTAAAAGCATTGAGAAAATTACAAAAATTAGCTCTCATACCAGAGAATGTAAATATATTTAAAGAATATATTGATTACAAATCAAATTATGAAGGTGTTAGACTTGTTGCTTTTGAAATCATAGCCGAATTTTTATCAGGTATGACAAAAAATAAATAGGAAAAAAAAATTAAAAAAAAATTATTTTTTTTAATTTAGTCAAAAATGAGCCAAGTTTATTTGAATATTTATTGGATTACGTCGAAAATGATCCGTCGTTTCTCGTACGACAACACATTGTTCAAAGTCTTTGTAAATATCCGCCTTTTAAGCTTAACTCCGATGAATCTTGTTTGAACAATGAGAATTTAGTCAATAGACTTTGGGATCTAATGGGGTAATTTGTCTTCTACGATATCCAAATAATATTTAAATATAATTTTTTGAATTTTTAGTACATTTTGTTATAATAATTCATTGAGATCTAGTATTACTGAATTATATCACACACTTTTTGGAATGAATAAACCAAAATGCTTAAAACATACTGTAAGATCAATTTTAATTTTTTATTGGCATTTTCAAAAAAAAAAATAAAATTTTTTCAATTTAAAAATAGGCTAAGCAAACAATGGTTAGTAATTTTGAAGTCAAACTCGAGGATTAATTATTCAATTTTTTTAATATGTAGATTCAATTATACTTCTTTAATTTAATAGATTCATTATAAATTTTTTTTAAATTTTATTTTTTCATTTTAAATTCCGAATTACAATTCAATCGAGTTACACTTATTTAACCCAATTTGGGTAATTTAAAAAATATATATTTTTTTTTCGAAGAATGAAAATTTAATCAAAAAGATTGTTTTAGATTTTATTTAACCCTTATCCGTACAAAAAACAAAAAAAAATGTTGGCGTCCGAAATGGGTCATTTTGACCCAAGAAGTAAAAATGAAAACAATTTTTTAAATTATTATTAAATTATTTATTTTCCCAAATCAGTAAAAGATTACTTAATTTACGGTATTGTTTTTTTTTTTATTAATAAAAAATTAAAGAAAAATTGAATAGCCATTAAAACAGTTTTGGAAATATTAAAAGTTGAATCTATTAATCTGAATAAATTTTTTTTTTTAAAAAAGAAGAAAGTCTATGAAAAAATATCGTTTAAAATATACATATGGCCGATAACTTTTATTTGTTGGCTCAAAATGATCCAGTCTTGGCATTTAACGTAAAATAAAAAATCAAAAATTTTGCCTAGGTACAACAGTAATTTGTATCATTTTTGATCAATTCTTGGATGGATAAGGGCTAAGAAAATGATTAACTCAAAAAAAAGGGACTACTATTCCAACATACAGTAATCCAGCAAAATTGGGAAACTCTTTTTCTCTGGATTATCGCAAGTGCCGAACTCTCGATAGCCCGGCATTAAGGAAAAAGTAAATTTTTACCGAATTAAAAAGTCAAAAATATACATAATTTGCTTAGAGCGTGTCAATCAACTTGGTCGAATTATCGAATTAATCCGGCATAAAATTGCCGGATTATTGAAGAACTTTATAATGATTTAAATGTGAATGGGAAAGGGAAAATGAAAATTGGTTCGGCGATCGAATTTGCCGGATTATCGAAGGCCGGATACAGAAAAAAATTTTCACCATACATAAATTCTCATCTTAGCATACATCCCTTATTTAAATACAAAAAACTTATAACGAACATAAATATGATTGACGAACATTAAAAAAATCTTTAAAACATAAATTTTCCAATTTTTGTAAAAATTCTTGTTTTTAGAAATTAAAAATTAATATTATTTTTTCAACAGGGAATTTTTGTTTTTTTAAATTGTAAGAAGTAAATTAAAAAATTATTTAAAAATCTAAAATGATTTGTATGTTATTGAATCTTTGTTTATTATTAAGGAAAAATGTATGTTAGTAAGGTTAAATGTTCGTTTATCATACTTTGTATATTTTTATCGGTGAAAATATTTTGATGCATGCTGAAACAACAATTCCACCCAAAAAATTATCATTTTACAAAACTAACTTAAAAATTTTGGTCCCAAATTCAAATTTTATTAAACTTTTATTTACTTTAGAAGATTGCTTTTACCAAAATTTATTTTTATTGTATTAGTTTCGACCCTCGTCAAAATCTATGGAGATAAAATGCAGTCAATAAAAGTAACTAACACTATTTAAAAAAAATGCTATGGAAAATAGTCCTAAAAAGCCCATAAAAAAAATTTAATCAATCAATGTAGAGTTTAATTTTAGACTAAAAGGTTATTTGATTTTTTACACGATGATACTAATGTTAAATTATAAATAAATTGGAAAGGATAAAATAAACATTCAAAGCTTTGGTAATGATTTCGGTTTAAAGTCGGTGTTTAAGTAACACCCGAAGTTAAAACTTTACAAAAATTAAAAATACTACTCTTAACGCAATATTTCTAAATATCTAGAAGACTCTAGACATTTGCTTGATATGAAAATATGAAAAACAATTCAAATCATAATTGCAAAATAAACTTAATCCTAGCTTAAAAAAAAACATACTCTAATTTGAAATTTATTAATTTTTTTTTATTTAAATTCTTAACTTAAAATTTAAAAATTTAAAATCGCGATTTAAAAAAAAATGAGCAAATTAGTTTATTTCAACGCTGCCTTAAGACAGCTTAATTCAAAAAGCTCAATTTTAAAACATTCGTCAAGACACTTAGCATCATTTAGTCTATTAAATTCAAATGATACAAAGAATCTCGAAGTTAATACTATTCAAAAACGTTTAATACAAACAAGTCGATTTATACAAGATGCCGAAAAAGCTGTAGGAAAATCGGAAAAATACGATTTTTTAGCTGAGACAAAGCAATTGTTAAACATTGTAGCCAAATCATTATATTCGGATAAGGAAGTATTTGTACGTGAGTTAATTTCAAATGCTAGTGATGCCATAGAAAAACTTAAATATGCTCAATTGACCAATAATCAAGGTGTCGATAATCAAATACCTTATGAAATTCAAATAAATGCAAATGATATGAATAACACATTGACTATTCAAGATACAGGTGTTGGTATGAGTAAAGAAGAATTAATTAAATTTCTAGGTACAATCGCTCATTCCGGATCGAAACAATTTATTGAAAATTTGTCCAAAAATAACAATGGTAATAATCAAAATAGTATAATTGGTCAATTTGGTGTCGGTTTTTATTCGGCTTTTATGGTCGCTGATAAAGTTCAAGTATTCAGTAAATCTTATAAAGATGACGAAAAAGCTTTCGAATGGTCAAGTTCAGGGTAAGGCTTTTAATTTCTAGGTTTTTTATTGTTCAAAAATTGAAAGGCCCTTTAAATATCATATTTCTTAAGGAGTGCTCAAGCCAAAAATAAATGTTCTTGATTTTTAAGGTATTAATTAAATATTTTAAAGACCCAATATTATCTTAAGCACCTTTTAAATAATTTCTAGCCGACTATTTTCAACTCAAAATCAAAAATTTTTGAACCAACACAGGAATATTAAAAAATGGGTCCTTGCACATGATAAGTAAGATGACGAGAAAAAATGGGAGGGGGAATATAAGGGGTTCGCAGAGGTGCACTTTTCTAATATAAATAAAATAGCTTTTTTCCGAAAATTAATTTTTTGTGGTAAATTATTGATAATTTTAGAGTTTTACTTCCACTAGATATCTACACTTTTCAAAACATTTCGTACTTACTAATTTTAAAATTAGATGAATATTTAGCCTTTTAAAAAATTATGGTAAGCCTTTAATAACTAAAGTTATATTTTTGCGTCATTTTGATTTTAAATTTTTTTCATTTTTCAAACGTGAAAAAGTCATATTTCTAAATATAAAAAAAAATAAAATTTAATATTTAATTTTTATTTGATTATTTATTCTTAAAGAGATGGAAGCTATGAAATTAGCGAAGCCGATGGCGTTACTAGAGGAACTAAAATTATTTTACATTTAAAAGATGATTGTAGCGAATTTTCCAAAGAGGACGTTATTAGAAGTAAGAGAGAAGCCAAAAAATTTTACCACAAATTTAATCCTCCTATTTAGTTTTATTTTTTTAAAGAAATTGTCAACAAATACAGTAATTTTGTCGGTTATCCAATAGTTGTAAACGGCGATAAAATCAATTTAATTCAACCAATTTGGCTAGAGGATGCTAAAAACATTACAGAGGAACAACATGAAGAATTTTATAAATTCCTTGGTAACATGGATAAACCACGCTATACATTATGCTACAAAACAGATGCTCCATTGAACATAAGAGCTTTGTTTTACATACCAACATTCAAACCAAGTCCAGTTGAGATTAGTCAAGAAGCTGATGTAGGTGTTTCATTATACAGCAAAAAAGTCTTAATTCTATCAAAAGCAAATCAAATTTTACCACGTTGGCTCAGATTTGTCAAAGGTGTCGTCGACAGTGAAGACATCCCGCTCAACTTATCAAGAGAATTATTACAAGACAGCAATTTAATACGTAAATTAAGGACTGTTTTAACGCAGCGTATTTTAAGATATTTAAACGAAGAGGCCAAATATGACGAGCAAAAATTTATGGAATTTTATTCCGATTACAATTTGTATTTCAAAGAGGGAATTTATCGAGCTGCTGATCAAAATGAAAAAGAAGAAATTGCTTCATTGTTAAGATTTGAAACGAATAAAACAGAACCAGGTAAGACTATTTCATTGCTTGAATATGTCAAAAGAATGAAATCCGAGCAAAAAAATATTTTATATTATGCTGCACCAAGTCGTGAAATAGCCTTGAACAGTCCCTATTTCGAAGCCATCAAACAAAAAGACAATGAAATTTTATTCTTATTTGAACAATACGACGAAATGATAGTCCTACAATTGCAACAATTTAAAGGCAAACAGTTGTTGGGTATTGAACAAGAAAATATGAGTGATAAAAATAAAGATGATTTAATAATTGAGGGCGATACTAGAAGTTTAAGTAACTCGGAAGCACAAGAATTAAAGACTTGGTTAAAAACAACATTGTCTAGCAAGATTAAAAATGTTAAAATTACGAATAAATTAGACACTCATCCTTGTGTTATTACTGCTGAAAATATGAGCTTTTTGAGACATTTAATTAAGACTAGCTATATGCAGCGCGAAAAAGTAGGCGATTTTTTCAATTTGGTTAATTTGACTATGGAAATTAATCCGAAAAATGGATTGATAAAAGCATTGTATGCAATGCATAAAAAAGATCCTGAATTAAGTAAATTGGTTGCTGAACAAGTAAGATTTGTTTTTTTCTGCCTGGCCTAAGTTTTTGTTATTTTTTCTAATTTTGTACTCTTTTAGTTGATGGATAATTCATTGGTTACAGCTGGTTTAGTAGAAGATCCGAGATTAGTTTTGAGTAATTTGAATAAATTACTTGAAAAAGCATTTGCTCAAAGAAACTAAATGTCTTTTTATCCAAATAAAAAATAAAAATTTTAAAATTACGTTTTTCTTTGTTGATCTAAGATAAAATTTCTAAAAGTATTATTTTAGCATAAGGTAAACTAAGCTTTAAGCATGAGAGCAAAGAGTTCATGTTTATTTTTTAGATAAGTTATTTATCTTATGGTCGTAATGGCGGAGCTTTTAGTGAGAAATTTGTCTAATATTTCTAAAATTTTTAAATATGTATTTCTTTTTCGATAGAGATTTTGAATTATTAGTCGGTTCTTACTTAAAACTGAACTTTAATAACAAAAAAAACAAATCTATATAAAACAGATCTTAAAGTTTTTTGTTGATTTTATTTTTTCTTATTTTTTTGACACCCAAAATAACTCTGCAAAGCTCATAAAAGTTCTTATACCAGCAAAAAAAAGCAATTGAATATAGCAGAAAAATTTTCTGCTGAAAAAGTCTGCAAAAAATGTTCAATTTTATAGGTGTATTTTTTCTAGGTTTTATGTGAATTTGCAAAAAAAAATTTTTAGTTCTAAATTGCCAAAATCTCAAAAATTCTCAAATATATCTGGGAAACTCATACAAAAAAACATGTCAAAATTATTACTAAAAAAAAAGCCTTTGGAAAAAAATTTCGAAATCATTCAAAAACAGATACCGTATTACCTTGTTTATAAGCGCCCCCCTTTTTTGAGAAGAAGGGAAATCAGAAAAAATTTAATTTTGTTATAACTAAATATACAACACTAAAGTAAAATCAAGAGATTAAATTAATTTTTCTTTAGTATGATTTCACGCTTTTTTAGTCGCTTTTAAGCAAGTTTTTACGGTATAAGTGTGGAATCTAATGAAATAAGTAGCCCTTAATTACCTTCTCTGTAAAGTTTTTTTTAAATTAAATCATAATTAAATCAAAATTTTAATGAAAAAAATTTTTTTCTTGACTTCAGTTTTTAGTATTTTTTATGAGTTGCCCAGAAAAAGGATATTTTTGTTTGACTTACGCTCTCACCCCAAATTTACATAACATTAAAAAAAAACCTCAAAATAAAATACACAATTAAAATTTTGCTCCATTTTGCAACTATTTTTTTGTCATCAAAAGTACTTTTAAGAGCTTAGCAAAGTCATTTTGACGGTCAAAAAAAAATAAGATAAAATTTAACATTTTTGTTTTTCGACAGCATTTTAAGCGAATTTCCTATATTATTAACTCAAAAAAATTAAGGATTAAAGCAGGGCTAAAGAAATTGAAATAAATAAGATTTGAATTAATATAAATCAGAATAAAGTAACTACTTTATTAGAGACCCTTTAATAAAATTACTTAAGATTTAATAAATGCTCTGCAATTCTGCTCTTAAATGTTACAATTTTATGCAAAAAAAAGAATTTAACTAAAAAATTTTATTAAAAAACTAAAATAAGAAACGACATAGAAAAAATTTATATTGATTTACAACTCAGTTACTGGTCTTCTTTCTAACCAATCAGCAATTCTAGGGTTTGATCTTACTCTTCTATCTAAAAGTTTTAAATTAGGAAAATTATTCAAAACAGCCTCTTTTTTGTCACCTAGCCAATCTAGAACATAAAATAAGAATAAATCAGCCCATGTTAAACCACTAGCTACCAAATAGCCAGAACCATTTTTGGCTACTTTGCCATCAAGAACTCTCAATGAATTGGGCAATGTTTCCTCTTGGAATTTCTTACGAAGTTCATTTTTTCGAGCTTCATTAACTTCGAATCTAATCTTTAATAATTCAAGAAATAAATCTTGAACTTGATCACCATACATTTCAACTTCAGCTTGTTCTTCATCACCTCTACCAGCTAAATTAAATTTACGAGCAACATAACGAGCAATACTGAGTGATTGACCAAATTTAAAACTCTTCCCATTTTGAACTACTTCTAAAACTGGAACATTACCTAAAGGAGTCTTTGGTTTTAATTCTGGCCATTGTTCTCTTTCAAATCTAATGTCTTGATATTTTTGACCAGCTGCAGCGAATATCAATCTAATAATTTCAGCACGACCTTTTCCGTTGAAATAGTATAATTTATAATCTGTCATTTTAGATATTGTTTTTTTTTTGTTGAGTTAAATCTTGATAATTATAAAGATTTTGAATTTTTTTTTTCAAAATTTTGTTGGTTTTATTTTATACTAGCCTCATATTTATTTAAGAAAATGCCTTATAATTACTATTTGACTTTTTTTTCCTCAAATTTTTTCAGTTTCAAGGTACATTACGTGAAGTTAGTGACAAAGCTTTTTTTTTTTTTTCAATTTTTGATAATTTATGATTTTACATTTTCCTTCGTATTATCAAATATTTACTTTTGTAATTTACTTTTTCTTTTCTTTTTGAACTCAAATATCATTCTTTATTTTCAATTTAGATTTTAAATACTCTAAAAATTGTTTTTGGTAATGTTAAGCACTCTAAAATACTCTCTAAAAATTTAATTTACTACATTTCTAAGAAACTATCTTAAACTTAAAAAATTCAACTGCGAATATTTTTTATTCAGGTCTAAAAAAATGATCGGTTAATAAAAATCGAATTTCCTGGTCATAAATACTAGAAATTAAAAGAAAAAATTAAAAATTCACTATAGTTTTTGGTTCCGACTTTCTCGTCTCCTATTTTTCTGTTTCTTCTATATCCCTATTTCCTTCTATACATGAATATACTATTCTCAGTAGAAAATATTGGACTTTCTTAATTATTAATTATAATCAATAAATTATTAATTATAATCAATAAAATCGATAAAAATCGTTTTTTAGGGTTTTTTCTATTGGTTGAAAGGAAAAAAGTATTTTTGATTTTTGTGAGTAAAACAATTGGGTTTTGTCGACTATGTGATCTTCATGTTCACTAAATATATGATCTTTGTCATCTTGTTGGGTTTGTGATCTGTGATGATCACAAATTTTATGATCACATTATCCAAAGATCACAAGATTTTTATAATGATCACGCAAAAAATCAAAACCATAAGAAAATTTCAAAACAAAATGAGCAAGTATTTTTTTTATTCATTATCTATTTTGTTTGACTCTATGTCTCTAAAATTAAAAGAAAAAACAAATGACCCAGATAGTTCAGATTTAGATGATGAATTTGAGTCTGAGAATGTTCCTTATATGGACGTTTTAAGTTCTTCTTTACCAAATTAAAAATTAATTCATGACTTAAGGTGAGATCATTAAAAAACCTGGCGATTTCTATTCCTTCGTGTTCTTAATTGGCACAAAATGAAGTGAAAAGTGCATTAAGTAAACACCCAAATGGTGTTCCTTGTCCTTTGTGTGGTTCCTTAATGAAAAATGAAACAGGGCTTAAATTACATAAAGCTAAAAAGCATTAAATTTTAATTTTATTATTTTTTCTTGATTGATTTGAATTGAATTTTTTTTTGTTGATTTTTTCAACAGAACAGATCACAAACCCAACAAGATAACAAAAATCACATATTTAGTGAACATGAAGATCATATAGTCCCATACAATTGCAACTCGAAGCTTAACAGTAAATGCAAAAGTTCTGTCTTTAAAAAAAAATAAAATTCAGTTAAAAATTTAAAGAAATTAGCCATATTTCAATCGATTTCTGGTCCAAAAATTTTATATGAAAATCTCTAGAACAACAAATTTTGAATGTTTTGCTCGGCTCAGAAAAATGAAGCGTAGCGGCCTTATCTTGTGTTAGAATTTGCATGTATGTTTGTCAGACACACTTGTGTGTCTGACAAACATAGTTGTTTAATATTAAAAATTTAATAAAAAATATAATCACATAAAGAATAAAAGACTATGGCAATGTAATTTTTTTCGGCATTAATCTTAGAGTCTTAAGTAAGTGTTTACGATAGTTTTACGCTAACAGCTTAAGCTTAATAACCTTATTTCTCGACAAATAGTCAAATATCGAACATTAGATTTCAAAGATTCAAAATGACATAAAGATCAAAATTGAGACCAAACTAGCAAAAACTTAAATCAGCACCAATATATAGATTTTATAAAAAAGAAAGGTCAAATTGGAAAAAATAATATAATGCTTCATGAAAATTTGAATCTTTAGTTTTTTTTAGAAAAAAATTTCTGGAGTCATTCTCAAGATTTTTTTAAATTAGATTCAAATTTTTGAAATTAGATTGAATTTTCAAAAAGAAATACATCGTTGAATGTAATGTGTTCCAAGTCATTAATATTGGTATCTTTAAATTTTAATTCTCAATTGATAAGCGATTCCGAAAATTTTTTGAATAAAAATTTAAATATATAATGATAATATCTAGCGAAGATGGTTTCGATTTTTTAGAACAATATTTTATTTTGAAGTATATCTGTAAAAAAACCTTATTTTTAGTTATTTTTAATTAAAAATTTAGTTTTTTTTAAACTTCAGTAACCTTTATTTTGGTTAATATGAATCAAATTTTTCAAAACAAATCCAATTTATAAAGCATGGTTAACTCTATAATTCAAAATATTTTCGGAATATTTTTTTCGGAGTAGACATGAGTTATTAAGGCTCAAAAACAGCCAAATCTTAACTAAGGTTTATGATTTGGTGCACCTAATATGACACATGAAAATATGCATGATATGACTCGACAAAACTACGACACATATAGCAAAAAAAAAAATCAAGGTAATTTCAAGCAATCAAAACTGTAATATTGAATTTCCAACAAATTCACTGTATCTAAGCAAGAGTAGGTGTCTTTTTCCTATAGTAATGTGAGCTGAATCATAATGAATCCAAGAATGGTAAAAAAATTCATTCTTATTAAAAATTTAATTATTTGAATTGAAAACTTATTTTAAAATCTTGTTTTTTGTAAACATTGCTGGGTGTATTTTTTTGTGATATATTTTTTAAAATGCGATAAAAATAAAAATGAAAATAACTGAAAAATTAAAAAGCCTAATTGTTTACTTTGAAATGGTGTTCTCGAAAAATTTATAAGAATTTTTTATTTTTAAAAAGCATTATTCAACATTTTCTTAAAAAATATATATTGATTGAAAAAAGTAGAAAAAATTATTTTATAAAATTTTATTTCAATTTTAAATAAAAAATCTAAAATGGCTGAATATAAATTACACTATTTTAATGCAAGAGGCCGTGCTGAAGTTATAAGATTAATATTCGCTGCAGCTGGTCAAAAATACGAAGATATTAGATTTGAAAGAGAACAATGGCCAGAGTACAAATTAAAGGCTCCTTTGGGTCAAGCGCCATTTTTAGAGATCACTCAAAAAGGCAAAACATTTCAACTAGGACAATCAATGACCATAGGTAAATTCACTAGAAAAAAAAAGTTGAAACTATTTGAAATATTTTATTACTTTTCGGTTTAGCTCGATACCTTGCACGTAGATTCGGTTTGGCTGGTAAAGGTCCAGAAGAAGAGGCCGAAGTTGAAATGTACGGTGATCAAATAACCGATATATTAAATGAAATTATTAAAATTCATTTTGAAAAAGATGAAGCTCGTAAAGCTGAATCAGCAAAGAAATTTTTTGAAGAAACTTTACCAAATATTTTAAGAACACTTCAAAGCAAAATAGAAAAGAATGGTTCAGGCTTTTTGGCTGCAAGTGGCCTAACATGGGTAGATTTATATTTAGTCGATGTTTTGGGTTGGCTTGGAGAGAAGAAAGAACATTTAATGGCTAATTTCGAGCACATTAAAGCTTTAGATACAAAAGTAACTAATCATAGTAAAATTGCTGAATGGTTAGCCAAGAGACCGCAAACACCGATGTAAATTTTACAGTAAAAGGCTTAATTTTAGATATTCTTAATCTTATTTTTAGAATTAGATTTTATTTTAATTTAAATAAAATAACTCAACATTTTCTTTAGTTTTAATTTTTTTTATCTCAGTATTACGTCCGAATAGGTGGACGTAGCGAGCTAAGGCGTACCCGTACCTCTACTCAAAAAAAAATTTTTTTTGCTAACGACTGGGAAAAAAATCTCGATTCACAGATTCGAACTTTTTTTTGTTTAATTGTATAAATAAAACGTATAAAAACGACATGATTTAAAAAATTGGTTTATTCAATAATATTCAAAAAAAAAAGATTTTAAATTTGAAAAATTTTTATTTGACCAGATAATCTTGACTCTTGGTTGTCGGCATGGATAGCTGAAACAGCAAGGTTAATTCGATTGTTATTTTTATTTTTTAACATAGAAAAATCGAAACCAAATCTTGATCTTTTTTGACTTGTTGTAAGAATTAATTTAGCATGTTTACTTGGGCATGGATGTAAATCAATTAATCCGCACTGATCTGTTAAATTCTGAAATAAGCCCTTGCCACCTTCAAACACATAAACAGCACCCTCTTGGATAAAATCAATTAAAACTATGCTTTCAGATCTCATTTGTGAACTAACTAATAAATATTCTTCTTCGTGTTCTTTCAATCTCAAAAATTCCACTTTAGATCCAAAGCTCGAATAGGGTCTATCACTTTTAAGAATAGATAAAAATTTAAAATCTAAATTTTTTTCATCTATTTGAAATAATCGGACCACACCAGCTCGATTAAGCTCAAAAGAAGTGCCATTTTGGAGCTTAGAATTTTCAGATACTGACGAAACAGCAATTATAAGGCTATTAGATTGAATAGATAAATCAAAGTCATATCCAAATTGACCGAATTCAACCTCTCCATTTAACACCATTACAGGTTCTTGTTTTGGATATTTGTATAAATATATTCTTCCAACTGATTGTTTATCGTCATTTGATACTTGACAATTACTTTCATAGCATATTCTAGACTCTGGAGCTCCTACAATCAAATAACCATGTTTTGATTTAGCCGAAAATCCGAACCATTCATATTCCTTTTTTTAGAATTTATTAATGATTAAATAATAAATATTAAACTTGATATTCTTAAATTTACCATGTGACCAAAAACAGTATAATCAAGCTCTGTTACATCGATTTCCCGATTCAAAGTGGATTTACTTAATAAGACAGACACAAATCCACACTGAGAATTACAAGTTGAAGCGTAAGGAGAACTAATAATTAAATCTAATTCATTGTCATCATTAATATGACCAGTGGATAGCTTCCAACCAAGATTACAATATTCAAATTTTTTACAGCTTATAGTACCCCATGGTTTAACAAATGTGTTACTTTCATCACCCAAATAAATATAAATCTTGCCCTAGAAGAAAGAAAATATAAAAAATATTTGTCTGTTTTTAAATTGAATTGATTTAAAATTTTTTTTAGCTCTAGAAAAATTATGAAGTCACCAGTTGGCCACAAAAAATGTGACCTGTTAGGTGACCTTACCGGCTATTGACCAGTACTGGTCATGATATTTCAAAACTTATCACAAAAATTTTTACAAATACGAACCTTAAATATCCATCCTTAAAATTAATATTAGCTAATTTTCGTATTTTTTATATTTTTTTAGAGATTAATAAAAAATATCTACAAATATATTCATTTAAAAAATTTGATTTTTGAAATAGTGAGTTTTTTTTCACGGAAAACTACAATACAAATATTTAAGGTTGAAAATCGTCAATCATGTAAGACCCTTTTATGAGGAGATTAAAAATTTAATTTTCAAAAAAATTTCACAGTTTTTGTTCGAAGAAAAATTTTTATTTTTCTTACAAAAAGAATTGCCGAATTATTTATATAAAAAACTTACTTCATATTTGATGTTTTCTAAATTGTAAGAAGGAGCCGATATGACAATATCTTTAAAACCATCTAAATTCAAATCTAAAATAGCGATCGAATGTCCGAAGCGTGAATTTACGGCATCAGAAGGTGGAAATATTTTGAAACTTGATTCTGTTTCAAGATTTAAATTTGCAAATGGAATATTGGATGTTTTATTATTTGATAAAATTCCATAAACTAATCCATTTTGATAAGAATTTACTTCTGAATAAACCGGAGCACCAATTAACAAATCATCCGATCCATCTTTATTTAAATCACCCGATTCTAATGACCATCCAAGACTAGCATAATCATTTTTGATAAAATAACTTGAATTCGATTCTTTTTTATTTGATTCTAAATCAAATGATTGTTTAAAAGTTGATTCTATACGTTGTGTAAATTTCTTAGTTGGTTTGATATAGACACCTTTTGTATTTATTTCAGTTGTAAAATAGGTTTTATCAAGAGAATATTTTTCTATTTCATAATGTGGTTCAATTGACTTGTTGTATAGATTATTCTTCGCTAGGCCTCTGTTATTGTTCTGTTTGTTGCATTCAATGTACATAACATTATGATCTAATTTACAGCTTTCAACACCATTTTCAAGCATGTGGAAAAATTTATTCCAAGTTAATTGTGTCCACTTATTAATAATAATTTAAAAATTTTATTAATAATTTTTAAAAAGTATAAAAAATAAAGAAGTGAGCCGGATTTCTTATGTAAATCGGTCTTTTGATGACGCCATGCAAGTAGAGTTCAGATATTTTGTAATTAAGTTAATAATACTTGAGAAAATAATCCTTTTTAGTATTTTTACGCTACTTGCTTGATGTGACCTATTTATACTAGGCTAAACTTTATTTTTTCTTAATAGATAATTCATTTTTACTCAAATTTTAAAATAAATTATTAAATTTTTATAATTTAATTTATTTTAAAAGATTACAAAAGCTTTAAAAAAAATGGCATTCGAGTAAAAAAATGTCTTTTTGCAACTAATCAAAAGAACAAACAATGTTTTATTGAATTTTAGGCCATTTTTCTATTGAAATCCGGCTCCGTCCTTTAGAATTGAAACTATCGTCATAGAAAAAAAATTTAGAAATTTATATTTTTAGGAACAATTTAGGTCTATTCCGTGACATATTTACTCAATTATGTGACCAGGACTGATCGCCATATTTTTTATTAACTTTTCATGGTTACCTCAAAAAATGTGGCCATTAATTTGCTTGAGTGAAGCTACTAAATTTAATTATGATTACATCAGTTATACTGGTAAAAAAATGTGTGAGTCTTACAATACCATACCGTTTCCATTTCCGTGAGCGTTAGCCTTTAGAATGTTTTCCTAATTTTTTTTTTAATCTAATCAAAAATATTATTTTTCAAAATAATATTTTTGATTAGATTTTTCAAAAGCTACGGTCAATAATCAGCTGTGATTTGTCTACTGAATATCGACTGTTGACCATGTCAAGAGGATTTAATAAAAACAGTTTTAACAATTTTAAAATGTTGGATTTTTTTTCTCTTTTTTCTAAAATTTAAAATTTACGGAAATTTTTATAAATTTCATGAAAATGCAAAGCCTGTTGATCACTCTGAAAAATCAAGTATAAAGTTTTAACTCGAACTAGAATTTCTAAAACGATAAGCAAATCCTTTAACTACTTAATTTTTTGAATTTTGTGTTTTATATTTAGTTAATAAATCTCGATTAAAAATACATAATAAAAAATCAAAGACTTACAGTAGCCATATCGTCAAGACCTCCAAGAAAATAATCATTTAATCTATCTGCTAGAAAAGCACTCTTTTTAAAATAATCAGCATATAATAGCGACACTGCAATTTGTTCACCTAATCTGCCTAAAAATAGTAAACTCGAACATTCGATTATTTCTGTTTTGTTTATTTTTTCTTGTCCATATAAATCAAAATAAATCTTATATAAATCATCATATGGAACATACCATTCTGATAATTCCCCTATATAATTTGTATTCAATTCAAATTGATTTACGACATCGCCTCCAAAATCACCTACACTATGAGCGTTACTAAATGATCCATGAAAATTAACGTAACCCATTGCTGATAAAAATCCCTGAGCTACGCCTAAACTATGCCATGTCACGTCAGCCATTTGATGAGACTTTTTTTTTTAATTTATTTTATAAAATTTTTAGGTTTAATTTTTATTTTCTTACAATATATCCTAATGTAAATACAAAAAGTCTTTGAGCGTCCTTAATAAAAAAAGAATTAAGAAATCTCACCAAAAAAATTCATTTTGAGATATATTTTTACTTCATTATAAGGTTTTTTGTAAGTTTTTTGAATATAATTAATTGTTGCATTCAAAAATGGAGTCCAATGAGTGTCTTCGCTAACATCAGCCAAAGTGCCTTTTTTGCATATGCTTGGATAAAAAGAATCCGGATAAGGGTTACCGGCTTAAAAGTTTATCACTATTCCATCAAAAACTTAAGTGTTTTTTAGTTAAATAATTACCTTGAAAAGCTGATTGATATTTTTTGATCAACTAAAAATTAAAAATTTTATACACAATTTTTTTAATCTTGTAATTTTTTGATTTCTTACTTCCTTAGCACTTAGCTGATCTTCAATTAAATAGTCATAATGACTGGCTGCTCTATGAGCTATTTCAATATGAGTTGTTATCCCACATGGTAACGTATAGTAAAATAGATTAACAAATAGAATAGACAAAAATAGCAACATTTTTTAATTAATTTTTGTAGCGAAAAAAAATTTTAATTTAATCATTTTTCAATTGTTTTTAATTAAAACTTTAAATTTTTGAAAATTTGACAATTTCCCATAGTATAATTTATTGAGATTTATTTTCATTTTATTTAAAATTGAAAACTTAGTTTACATCTGTGATAAACAAAATCTTGATATATTTTTTAAAAAAATTGGGTCTGTTTGATTCTCATATTAAAACAAATCTCTATATATCTCTTGCTAAGTTTATTAACTATAAATTTACTATTCATGATTGCTTTTTGAAAGAGTTTATTTTTTGAAAAGCCTCAGAATGGTTAAAAGCAATGTGATTTTTACATCAATCGGACAAAGTTTCTCAATTATGTTGTAAAAAAAAAATTTGAAATTTTTGAAATTTTAGATTTAATT
>NTPY01000456.1:615933-636167 GCA_002922825.1 Brachionus calyciflorus
ACAACTTTTAAAAAAAATTTTCGAAATAAAAATTTTATTACAAATTTTTATTTTATTATTTATTTCAATATAGGGCTATAATTTTATAATTTGTCAAATAAAAATAATAATTATTTACGTAATATTTATTCTTCGAAAGTATAATAAATAAATTTTCCTTTAAAACAAAAATTAAAACTTTTTATTTTATTTTAAAAAAATTGTTTAAAAGCTAAAATATTTCCTTGAGGCTCACAAATGAAGTCAAACATTAATCAAGGAACCTTAAGCTTTAGAATATCATACTATATACAAAATTGAAATTTAGACTTTGAAACTTGAACAAAATGACATTTTCATCGTAATTTTATTTCACTTTTTTTGTTGTTGTTGTTGTTGTTGTTGAGTAAAGGTCTTTAAATTAAAAAACATTTTTTTCAAATTGGTTAAAAATTTTTTTTTTGATATTTGATATGCTTAACTTAAACAAATTCAAAAGTTAGCCTTTATTAAAATTAAACAATTTTATTTCTTGGCCTTTTAATTCAGCACGGGCTTTATTTTTCAGTAAATTTATCTTTAATTTTTTTCTATGGTTTAAAGTTTAAATTTTGATCTTAATGCTTAGGAGTTTGAATCTATTTTTTCAATTGTCTAATTCACCCTTAATTTTCACAGAATCAAGAGTTGAAATTTTTTTTTTAATTGTGAATTTATTTGAATAAAAACGAATGAAAATCTTAAAATTTTTGAAAATAAGGCTTTGATAATAAATCCCTAAGTTGTAATTAAACAATAAATAAAACAAAACAAAAAATATATTGTTGATAATGGATTTTGAATAATATTTAAGATATAGATTAACACAACAACTAAATAAAAATAGATTAAAAATTGAAAAAAATATAATCTTGATTTGAAGGCGAAATTTTTCGTGTTTTCTATTTTTGATTTGTCCAAGGCTTTCAAAAAATTAATTTTTTTTTTATAAACAAGCAAATTCAACAACAATAAATAGTAGTAATTTGTAATTTTATTTAGTTTAAATGAATAATAATTAGTAAATTTTTACTAGTTCATTTGTAAAGAATTCGTCTCTTGAAAATAAAGAATTCTTTAGTGAGAATTCGAAATATAATGGAAATTGAAATTAAAATTTAATTTTTGAAATTTGAAATTGAAAAACAACTCTATTTCGTGGAAAAAAAATAATTTATTTTCTTTTTTTTTGTTTTTTTCCAAGCCACATGAGAGTTCTCTTCCGTATCTCAACGAACTATTTTAAAAAATTCTCCATAACTTTTTAGAGTAAATTACCTATTAAAGATGCATACAAACAGGTTAGTTATAAATACAAGTTTTTAATTTATTAATAACTTGTTCAAGGATCGGTAACCCTAATTTGTATAAACTCTCTTTTTTTTTAATCTCATAAAGATTGGTTAATATAGATTAAGTTTGACAAAAAAATAACATCTGAATATAATCGTTAGCCTTGTAAAGATTTATAATTTTAATACACGAGTGTCCAATATTCCTGCCTGAATATTAAATCAAGAAAAAAATAAGTTACGATCGAGCTAAAGATTTGAAAATTTGCCATTTTGTCCAGAATTTTGTCTATTTTTTCGAAAAAAAAATTATTAAATTTTTTTTAAATTTTAGTATCATAGTTTTAAAGAGAATTTTGCCGTTATTAAAATAGTCCGTAGATTGTTAAATTGGATTATGTTCTAATATACAGCACTGATATGTCACTTTGATTTTACTAGATTTCCCGTGAATTAACGGAAATTCCCCGGAATTCACGAGATTTCCAGTAAATTCATAAAAAACAAAATTTTTAACAAAATGTGAAATATTTAAATCTCTAGCTCGATCGTAACATTAATTACATATAATTGCAAAAATATCCCACTTAAAATCATACGTTTCAAATTTGAAATATTAAAATTTTTTTTTCATATTTCCTTGTTTTTTCCAATTAATTCCTTTTAGATAAATTAACAGCTTGATAATGGTAACTTCGTTTTACCGAAACGTCGCGAATTGTTAATAAAGTTTTTCCCTAATAATAAATTTTTCATTTTTATTCATTAAGATAAAATTATTCGGATTTTAGAATTATATAATCCCCTCAAAAATTAAATTTCACACACTTATAATTGGTCGATTTTAACATTGCATAGATGGTCAATTATGCACCCCGTCTCTAAAGTGTATTCTGCATTCATGCCATATGTTCTTTTTCTGACATGTTTAAGTTTTATGTCAAATTACTTCTTTTTTTTGACTAACAAAAATCGCTCTGCTATTTCTTGTAAATTACACTTACTGAATATATCCTGATAAATGGGGAAACTATTTATTATAAGTGAATTAAATGTGCAAGTTTTGTTCATATTTTAATCTTTAAAAAAAAATAAGCAGTTCGAAAGAATAATTCCTGATTTATTATTTGCACAAATGTTTGGATCCTTCAACTTGTTCATCTTTTTACTTGTAAAGAAATTTATTTTTTACTAGGATATATATTGATTCCACATTGGGCAATCAACTTATGACATTGTTCACTTGACCTAGAACAAGTTTTTCTGTGAAAAAAAAATTCTTGGAGAAATGAAAATATCTTTATTTTAATTCGAGAATTTAGAAAAAGAAAATTCAGCAAATGAAAAATTCACTTTTTTAAAAGAATTTTCTCAAAAAGACTTTTTACGAGCTGAACAAAAAAATAAAAATGCAAAGTCAGAATAGAAAATTTAAAGACAGAATATGCTTTTATTATTTAAGAAATTAATTCAAAAAAATATTGAAAAATTAAAAAACAGACTTATTTTTAAGAATTTGATAATTTTTTTTTCCAAGCATTTTTTGAACGACATCTTGTGATGATATCATTTTAAAATCAATCTGTCTCAATTTATTATTTATATAAACATTTCCAAAATTTTTCGTCAAATTTTTAACCAATTGATTTTGATTATCAACTTCACTTCTGAGTACTACATTTTGTCGTACAAAATCCTCTTTTTCAAATTTAAATAAACCTTTCATTCGAATAAGCGCAAATTTGTCCTCTTTTTGATTGTAATAAATTCGAAATATGGTCACCGATTGAACTTTTTTGGCCATAAAGTAAGCAAAACTAAACCATATGGTTAAAAAAGACACAAATAAATAGGGATCTTCGAATGATTTAGACATTTGAGAATTTCCAGTTAGCTCTGCTATGGCAAAAACGCCGACAAAAAAGAAAAATACTGGAAATATCAAATTTATAGCATTTTGTAATATTAAAAATAAACGCTCATTTTCAATTAAATAAACCATTCTATAGTCTTCATTGAGGAAAAATTTTTGTCGAAATTTTAAATTAAGTGGTGTTGGATTTAATATTTTTTGTGCCAAACGACCTAAAAAGTTATCATCTTTTACTTTGATATTCGATAAATTTTGTTTAGACGCCTCTTTTTGTGCTATAAAATCTTGTAGATCTTTGTTTGAATTCGATTTATTAGGTCGGAAAGAATCAGATAATCCTTGTCTAGTTGGCGTTACTCGAAAAGATCGAACATACTGACCTGTTGTTCTTGAATTGAATAAACTCAAAAGCTAAATTTATAAATTTTTAAAAGATTTGGAAGTAATAGAGAAGGCCTTGAGGGTAATTTACTTTAAATCTTTGATTAAAAATTAAGGGATAACAACTCATTTTTGTTGTTGTTTTTAAAAAACTTCAAATTATTATTCAATATTTCTAGTATTTTTTCAAGAAAATTTTCAATTTTGAGTTTGAAAGCATCTTGAAATTTGTCCGAAAATGTAAATTTTGATATGAAATTTTTTTCATATAGCTAATAAATTGCAAATTTCAAAAGACTGTATAAAAAGATATCAAATTATAAATAAATTAATCTTAAATTATTTATTTGAACAAAATAAAAAAATTTTGCCAAAAAATATGGTCAAAGTAGTAAAGGGAACTCTTGTTGAATGGTAAACAAATTTGTGCTTTTTTTTTAGCCTTTTTATTTAAAATTTATGACCTATTGACTAGTGTTTAATTCCACTTAGATAGGCAACTAGAAAGGTTGTTTGCCTTTTAGTTAATTTAATTCCTTTATTTAAAGGATAACTCTTAAGGGCAAGAAAATGCATAAAAAAACTGCTCCTTTAGCTAATCGACATGCTGCGAAACCATCAACTAGGCATTATTTCTTCAAGTCGATTTGAGTCGAATCGACTGACGCTTTTTTCAGTCGGCTTGGAATTTTCAAGGTCAAAATAATTAATTTAAACAATTTGTTGGGCTGAACTAAGAATACAATTTTAGGACACTTTTATTACTAAACTTTGATTCTCAAAAAAACCAGTGAGTTTAGTATTTGAAATGAGAAAGTTGGGGGTCAAGGGTCTTTGAGAGAAAGTAATTGATCGTAAAAGAAATTTTCAGGTGAAAAAACCAGTTAACCCTCAACACTACATTTTCAATAAAATGTAAATTTCGTATCAGATGTTAAAAGCTATAAAGAAGCTTTTTTTAGATTACTTTATTTCACTAGAGTTAAAAGTATGTTTCTGACACTTTTCTGAACCGTACCGATACTAGAGAAAAAAATCTTAAAATAATTGAATAGTTTTCCAGACTGCAGGACCCTGTAAGGATACAAATCACGGAAAATGTTCAAGAATGGTACATAATCCAGGAATCGTGCAGTATCTTAATTTCCGGGAACATCAATTTTGGTTACTTTAAGTTGGTTTTTCTTTCGGATTAACAAGAAAATTTATAGCTAACTATTATGAAAAATTTTTATAAAACTTATTCTAGGTTTGAATAAAAGAAGAAATAAAAATTATTTAAATTTTTAAAATTTAAGTGATTCAACAATGAAGCAATTTTTGCTCTATTTGGACGATACTGGTGAAGTTGGTGGAAAATTTGTGCTCGAAGATCTTGATGACACACACTTACTAATCGATTCAGATTGTGTCGAGCGCCTAAAGGAGAAAATTGACGATCTTATGGATAAACATACGTATGTTCCGGATAAATAGTTGCTTTAAAATAACTTTAATAATTTTTTGTATAAACTTTAAATTCAATATCTAAATTCACTTAATTAAAATAAATTAATTTGTAATAATACGATTACTATTTTTTTATATTTTTCCATACTACTTAATCGTGGTATAAAAAAGACTTCTACATGATCTAGGACCTTCTGGAACTTTTATTTATAGATGCAAAGACTAAATAAACAAGTTTTAAATGGTTTTATACAACAAGCTGTCTCTCATAATAAGTATCTTGAAGAAAAAGAGATGTGGAAGAAGAAAAATGAATCTAGAAGTCGATCTCGTAAACACAAACATAAATCAAAAGAGAGAAAAAGAGATAAATCGCCGACGCCTTCGGATGATGAACAATTTAAAAGACTCGAAAAGAAGACGAATAGAAGTCCGGAAGAATTAGAGGATTTGAAAGCAATTTTAGCATTGTATAAATCGGCTAAAGAAGCAACTAGTGAAAAATGGGGTCATAGTGGTTTTGAAGAACTTTATCCAGATCATAAACCAGGTACATCAAGTCAAACTAAAAAGTTATCTATCGATGACAGACTTGATCAAATTAACGATGAAAATAAAAAAAGAGAATATGATGATGTAAGTGACGATGAAAAGTCGAGAAAGAAAAGAAAAAAGAAAAAATCAAAAAGAAAAAAACATAGATCTAAAGAAAGTGATAGCTCTGATTCTGAAACGAGTGATCAGTCATCAAGTGAAGGCTCTTCTTCTCAAGATTCTGGTTCGGAATCGGAGAAATCTGATAAACGAAGGAAACGTTTAAAACGTTCGAAAAAAAAGTCTAGAAAAAGCCATAAAAAACACAAGAAAAATAAAGAAGAAACATGAATCGAATCTCAAATCTGTTTTTAAATTTTTTTCATTTGGCTCTTAATTTGTAAATAAAATTGTTATATTTAAGAATTTTTTAGGGAATCGGGGACACACTCTATTAGTGTCTTCTAATATCCTCCATTGTGCTCTCTTTCTAGTTTTTCATCTTCATTTTTTCGACATGCGAAAAAATGATTAAAAACTATTTTTTAAAATCTCACCTTGACAATAACCGCAACTATATCTCAAGTTCACTTAAGACTTATGGAAAAGAAGATTCGTCCCGAACACCGTATCGTAAATCAGACCTAAAACCCTTGCCTAAAAACCGTACCGAGCTCAATACTTAAAAATCTTGGAAAAAAAAAGATTTTAGAAATTAATTAGGAAAAGAAAAACTGGTTTTAATTTTTCGAAATTGACCTAAATTTTTAATTTTCTAGAAAATTTCAAAAAAAAAATTTTCGAATTTGTTTTAGGTACGATGTACGTTTTTATTTGACTTCGCCATTTTTCATTAGCTGTGCTGTATTAGATTGTACTTTAAAATGGCTAACCATGAATTTATTGTATTTTAGAATTTATTTTTTTTTTAATCTGAAAAAGATTTGGGAGAAGACCCAAGATCAAGGAGTAAAAAGAATAAAAAATTTAAGACGTTTCCAAAATTTTATTTTAGTTTAATATTTCAATTTATGTTAAGATCCAAGTGTTTTATTTGATCATTAAATGAAAATTGAACTTTAGGACAAAACTTTTTAGAATATTGAGCAAATTTATAAAAAAAGAAAGATTTCAAGTGATTAAAATTGAATTTGGGACTTGATAAAAGATTTAAATAGCTTTTAAACGAGTTAAAAGATGTAAGTTTAAGAGTTTGATCATAATAAAAAAATACAATACGATAGTTTTGTTCATCTTCTGGATTTTGGGCGTGCATTTTTTTAACATTTAAAAAATAAAAATTGTATTTCTCAAGCCATGTTCGATTGAAGCAAACCATATTTGAAGTATCTTGTTCACCACGTTTGATAAGTTCTAATTTTTGACGGATATCATCATTTTGAAATGATTTTTGTAATTTATTTACATAGTCATTTAAGTTACTAGATTTTACTTCACTAACTATGAACTCTTGGATAATATTGTTCTCACTAAAATTATCACATTCTAAATATTGCTCAATTGATTGAATAGGACTCTCTAGATCCCTTGGTATATGAATTACCATGCTCACAGACATTATTTAATTTAAAAAAAAATTAATCTTACAAATTTTTAATCTTAAAATATTTCCAAATGTTAAATTGAAAATTTTGTGTTATTTTTAAAAGATGGCTATCCTGTTTTTTCATTTGTTTCTAATTTAAGAATGTTTAAGTCTAATTCATGCATATCCAGCAGTAATTAGAAAAATAATAAATTTTTGTTTTATCAGAGAAATCTTATCACAGAAATAAAATAATTTTTGATATTTTAAAATTTTCAAGTTATTTAAGAAATTTTTGAAAAAATAAGTTTTTTTTTTAATAGAAATAAATATAAATTAAAACTAATTCAATCGAAAATAACGATTTTGAAAGACGAAAATTATATATATCGTTGTGCTAAGATAGAGTCATATCTCGATTTTGTTAAGGCTCGCACTTGTTAATGGTTTTGAAATGACGTTCGTTAACATAGTTCTTTAATTTTTGACTAGAGTTTGTTTATGTTAGATTTTGTTAACATTTTGAGCGTTACTGAGACATTTAACAAAATAGAGGTCTGACTGTAGAGGATTGAGCGAAAATATATTTTTGTCCAAAAAAAAACTAATCTAATCTAAAGTTATAAAGTCCAAAAAAAAATTTTGAAAAATATTTTTTTTACGTAATTTTTTGCTGTATTTTTTGTAGTAACTAAGGCTATTTTTGGTCGTTTTAAATTGAAAACAAATTTAAAAATAGTTGTAAAAATTTAATTTAATCTCTATGAATATTTAAGATCCTAAAAGAACGCATTTTTTGTTGTCTTTGATTATTGATAATAGAATAACCTTTAAGTTTTTTTTTCCCTATTTTTTAATTGTTCTTATACCAAAATTTACGTAAAATCGTGCACAATCCACGAAATCATGGTAAAAAAGATTTTTTAGTTTAGTAATTTTAAGTAAAATTATTGTATTTAAGGTGCCGTAATATCTTGTTTATATTCCCGGGGTTCTACTATTTTTTTATGATCCCCCACCCCAATTAAACTCCGGTATAACTCCATACTTTTTTCAATTCATACTTTTTTCAAATTTCAATAAATTGTGCTTAAAATTTTTTTCATTTACCCAAGGTATTTATTTTCAAGTTTTGATATACCCCAATGAGACATTAAAAAATGTGAATACTTGCACATTAGGGTATATTACATTTCTTAAAAAACAAAATCGATTAAATGTTGGACAAGCCCAGTCCATTTTTAAATTCACTTTTTTTCTTAACCCTTGGGGTAAAAAAAAATTAGATAAAATTATTTACTACCTTCTCCTTAGTAACTTCGCATATAGCGCCAGTCATTTTTCGGATATAGCCCTTGGGACTATAAGTAAAGTTTAACGGTATATTAATCTTAATGTGCATCTTTTAAAGCTTTTTCTCAGTTAGGCAATCAAAATCTTTTAGCAATCTAGTCATTAATTGTTAGGTAATCAAAATACAGTAAAATTATATCGTAATATTGTCAAAAGAGTAAATTCTTCTTTAAATTATTGAATTTAAATATTTCTTTTTGAGATAATTCCAGTTCTTCATAATTTTTTACACAATCTCAAAAATTAGAATAAAACGAGAAAAAAAATTAAATTTCGTTTCCAAGTTATTTTTATTTGATTTAATTTTATCACAACATAAAAGAAACAAATTAAAATTTATGAAAAAAAAATAGGACGTTAGGGAAGTTGGACGACACAGAGTTGGGTCCTTACTGTATATAATATGCTCAAAAATGTTATCTTAACAATAGCTTTATTTATTTCTTTTGTAACTGGTTTAGAAGTTGTCATAAAATTCAACCAAACTATTTCGAACGATACCCTTAAACAACTTAATTTTACATATAATTTAATTTATAGGAAAAAATTCTTAAATGATTTCTACATATTTAATCATAAAATTCATAAAAAAACAAAACGATCAACACAAAATACTACTTTAAATTTATTTAATTCTTTGCTCAAAAATCAGTCTAACATTACATGGTTTGAGATCCAAAAATATCTTGTTAGAATTAAAAGAAATTTCATACCAGATTTTTTATTAGATTATGCTCAAAGTTCAGAAGAAATAATTTATGATGATGAAAGTGATCATCATCATCACCATCATCCTAATTTGGAATCAGATTCGCATGATCATTTTCATGCTAGAAATAAGAAAAAAATTGTGAATAATAATTTAAGATGTAATGCGAGTTCTGTTCATTTTAACGATCCACAATGGCCTCTCCAATGGTACTTGAACGATGGGTGCGAACAGGGTTTTTTTCTTAACATTACTAAAGCATGGTCTTTGGGCTATACGGGCAAAGGTGTTATTTTGAGTATAATTGACGATGGCTTAGAAAAAGATAATTTTGAAATAATTGATAATTATGATCCTAGAGCTAGTTTTGATTTAAATGACTTTGACGATGATCCACAGCCGAGATACGACCCAAATAACGAGAACAAACACGGTACTCGATGTGCTGGTGAAATTGTAGCTAAATTGAATAATTCTTTTTGTGGTGTTGGTGTGGCTTTTAATTCGAAAATAGGTGGTATTCGACTCTTGGATGGTAGAATAACCGATAGACTCGAAGCTGAGGCATTGACATTTAATTTAAATTATATAGATATATTTAGTGCTTCGTGGGGGCCGTTAGATGATGGGAAAACAGTCGAAGGTCCAGGATACTTGAGCAAAAAAGCTTTTGATAACGGAATAAAATATGGGCGAAATGGTAAAGGAACTATTTATGTATGGGCAGCGGGAAATGGAGGACGATTTGATGACAATTGTAATTGTGATGGATATACTTCAAGTATTTACACAATTACAATTGGAAGCATCAATCAAGATGGAGAAATGACTGTTTATAGTGAAAAATGCTCGGCTATTTTGGCATCGACATTTAGTAGTGGAAAATTACATCAAAGAGGTATTATAACAAGTGACTTGCATAATACATGTACTCATCGACACACTGGAACATCAGCCTCAGCGCCAATTGGAGCCGGAATTATAGCACTTGCTCTAGAGGCTAATAAAAATCTAACTTGGCGAGATATTCAGTATCTTATAATCAAGACCTCTAAACCTTATAAAATGAACCTTAGAGATTGGTCTCGAAACGGTAAAGGAAATTTTTTTAGTCATAAATTTGGCTATGGTTTAATGAATGCTGGACTTATGGTTGAACTAGCATTAAAATGGATAAATATAGGAGAGCAATTAAAATGTACAAATATTTTTCAAAATTTTCAAGATTTTTTGCCCATGTCAATTAGACGAAAAAGCATGAGAATATTTCAGTTAGATTGTTATGAATGTAAGAATTTAAATTATTTGGAGCATGTTTTAGCCAAAGTGTCTTTACATTCGGGTACAAGAGGAAAATTAAGGATTAATTTGATTTCGCCTATGGGTACCAAGTCGAATTTACTTGATTTTCGAAAGAGAGATCTTAGTCGTGAAGGCTTCAAGTCGTGGCCTTTTATGAGTGTGCATTTTTGGGGCGAGAATCCCAAGGGAGTTTGGAAATTAGAAGTAATTAATAACAGTTATCATGATGTATACTTTACTGAATGGAAATTAATAATGTATGGTGTTGAGTATGTGCCTAAGATATATTTTGAATAAAAAATTAAAAGAAATGTTAGTTAGGTAAATAATATGTGTAAGCTTTTGATGAAAGAATCCGTTTTTAAGGTGATGTCTGTTCATGTAAGCTTGTAAAGTAAAAAAGCAACTTTTAAACGAATCTAAACTACTTGGGGAATAATAATTTTATGATATCTATATTGATTGTGTATTTATTCCAATTATAAACGCTAATATACAAAATAGACGTGTATTTTATTTAAATTTTTTTAGCAAACATATTTAAACCATTTTTCAGCCAAAAAAAATATGGAAAATAAAGTCAAAAATAGAGAAAAATTGTCTTTTTAAATTCACTCGAAATTAGCGTAAATTTCCCAAACTTAAAGATTTTTTACTTAAAACTAAATTTATTTAAATTTTCATAAAAAAATCGCTGTATGTTCGCTATCTATTTTTTAATTTGTTTTATTTTTAAAATCCTTTAAAAATATCTATCATAATAATTTTAGGTTGCTATTTTCTCAAAGAATTTAGTTTCTTGATTTCGATTTTATCTTTCTACAGTAGTGAAGTTTTTTTTTCGCTAATTTAATCAAAATGCTAATTTTATTAGCGACTAGAGCCATTCGAAAATCACCACGTATTAAAGAATTGTATCTTGTCTTTTGAAAAAAATTTAAAACCTTAATAGTGTTCATCAGATTAGTTTTGATCGGAAGTCAATAAAATAACTTTTTCTTTTATCCGAATATTCCTGTAAGAATCTACCGTATTACCTTGCGACGAAGTGCATGCACTAAAACCCGAAAACGAGATTTTAGTGCATGCACAAGCCTCATAGGGGCCCATGTTAAATTAACCCTTAGTAAAAGAGAATGCGCTAATTAAACCTAAAATTAACTTTTTAAAATAAAAAAATGATCTTTTTTTAGTTTTTTAAGTTTTTTGATTTTTTGATTTTAGACCCGGCATCAAAATCTGAAATTCATATATATGGAAAAAAAAATAAAAAAAATTTTTCTTTTTTTTCGCATTTTAGTGCGGTGCTTAAAAACAAAATTTTATTTCAAATGCGACATTTAAATCTAAATTTTTATTGTTGATGCGTTGACAAAACCCAAAAACCAAAAATTAGCGCATGCTCTTTTACTAAGGGTTAATTTAACATGGGCCCCTATGAGGCTTGTGCATGCACTAAAATCTCGTTTTCGGGTTTTAGTGCATGCACTTCGTCGCAAGGTAATACGGTAAATGAGATCTGATGAGGGCATGTTAAAGTTTTTTGTAAATTTTCTTTTTTCAATTTTTTTCACCAACAAAATTCGCTCTGGAAAGCACTTAAAATGACTTCCGGTGTGAAAAAATTGTTGCATAGTGAAGCAAAATTTGCTGCACTTTTTGGCAACGTCTGCAAAAAATTGTGCAATTTTAATTGCGTATTTAAATTAGACGTTTTATAACGTCGCTTTTCAACATTTTAGAAAATTTTAAATCACAAAAATTATTTTATTCACAAATAAAATTGACCGAATTTTTTAATTAATTTTTAAAACAACATTATATTTTAATTTTTTAAATTTTCATTCCATTTAAGACTCTTTTCAATAAAATTCCCATATTTTGCCCTTGCTGATTGTATCTCTTCCATTCAGTATGCTCAAGAACATTCTTTAGACCATATTTTAAACTCTAAATAGTAAATTTTTTTTTCTTTTAATTTAGTAAAAATTAAAATAAATTTTAATATCTCACTTCGGTCTCAAAAAAGGTTATTTTTTCATTAGATTTGAATTTTTCAGACAATGATATTTGAAACTTTTCTAAAATCAAATTAATTACACTTCAATAAAAATATATATTTATTTAAAAAAAAAAAACCTGAATAGTGTGTCCAAAATTTTGATGAAGCAAATAACAAAGTAAATTCATAAATTGGTATGCACATTAAAAATGACGATATCAAAAAAAGCAAATTGACTATCAATAATAAAACGATCCGAAGCTATTAGAAAAAAAATTAATTCAAAACTCTTAAGCTAGTTCATAGTAATAATAAAAATATTACACTAATGAAAACCAAATAGAAAATCAAAACAGTTGGTAATAGAAAAAATGTAAGACAAAATCCAAGTGTACCAATAAATAATTGCTGAATATTGTATGAATAGGAATCAATTCTGTTTCTTAAAGGATTCGATTTTTTTCCTCGAAAAAGTCTAAATAGTGATTTGAGTGATTCTATTTCAAGTTTATAAATACGACCGGCATAGATATAAAAACATGTTGTGTGAATAGTCAACAATGTAAATACGTCAATCAGAAAATAAATCATAAATGATATACCCAAAAATCCGGAGTATAAAGTTAAATTGATTAAATAAGGCAAAAACGATTTAAAAATTAGTAAAGAACCTTAAATTCAAATTGAAAAAAAAAATCTAAATTAAGCTTTAATTGCTTAAAAATTCTTACTTTCCCATAAATAAATGTGATATAAAAAGAATCTCGCTAAAAATTCAGCTAATCTTGTATTCAATTTAAAACCGACTGGTACACCCATTAACCAATTTAAAGTTGATGTTAAAAAATTCATCATTATCTAAAAAATAATTTTTAATTTTTCGTAAAATCAAAAAATTTTTTGGATTACTCAAAATCCGATTGCTTTCTTTCAAATATTCAAAATATTTTATTTACTTACTGTATTTTCTTGCTAAAGAACGCATGGGTTAAAAAATGAGTTATGGTCTAAAGAATTATCTAAAAACTTCGTGTATTAATCCATACGTTATTTAGCAAACAAATGCAGTCGTTGCCTTATGGAATGTTTACTCTTTTCCTGGAGATAAAAACTTATAAATGTTTTTATCTAATTCTACAGTGTAATTTTTTAGGCAGTAATTCGCCTATTTGTAAGACGCTTTTATGAGTAATTGGAAAAAAAATATTCAAAAAATAAGTAAATTTTCTCGCCATGTCTTACTTGCATATAATTGGCCACAAAATTATTCAACCAATCTATTGCGTCAAAATAAGGATTTAATAGGATTAAAGTAGAAAATAAAGCACCACATATTAGATTGACCAGATAACTATAAAACTTTGATCGCTTGCTTTTTTAGGAAAACTAAAAATATATATAACATTTAAATTTTTAAATTAAATTACCGTAACGAATTATTATCTTTAAATACACACAAATACAATATATTGAAGGTAAGGATAAGATTTTCTAAAAAGTATGACGACTCATTTAAATGTGAAATCAGTTTATTTTGGCTCAATCTTAAATTGGAAAAATAAATAGTTAAAAATTAATTTATCGGTAAAGTTGATGTCAAACGAAGTTTATGTCTTTATTTTACAAGAAATTGACGTTCCACTAAAAAATTTCCAAAATAAAATATTTAAATTGATGTTTCTCATTAAATGAATAAATAAAAAAAGTTATTTAAAAAAGAACATCGACCTTTTTGATATTAAATTAGGGATATCAATCTTGTTTGACATCAATTTCTATTACAGTGATTCTAATATAAATCGTAAATTTTGACCGTAACCAAAGATAGAACACTTTAAAATTGAAAAATAAAGCTAATAAACATGGGTCACGGTCAAAAGTTACGGTCGACTGTTGACGTTACACATATATTCGAACCACTATAAATCAATTTATCTATTAATTAAGAGACTTACTTTTCCTTTTTTTCGTTAAGAATCTTATCGAAACTTGAATATGCCGATTTTTGGAAAAATTTTGCTTTAAAATTTGATTCTTGATTGTAAAAAATAATCAAGAATTTGGAATTTTGAATTTGATGTGAATTTTTGAACAATCTTAATTCCATGTTATCTTTTTTATTTGAATCAAAACAAATTATGAATTGAAGTCCATTTTGTAAAAAATGTTTAGCATGTGTTTCATTTTTAGTCAAAAGGCCGATTGAGCTTCCAATTTTTGAATTATTTGAAATCGATTCAATAAAAAATTCATATTCATGTTGATTTTTATTTAACTTCTCAATTGAACAACCACTTAAATACATTTCTTTTTCATGATTTTTAATAAAATTTTCCACCATTTCATTTGGTATGTAACATTTTATTAAGTTATAGTTATTAGTGATATCTACATTATCCATTTTTTTTCTAATACAAATCAAAAAATTATAAGTTTATCAAATTTTATACCAGCGGAAATTTTAAGCCACTGAAAAAAAGCAGAGAGAATAATTCACAATGCAAAAAAATTTTACAAGTAGATTATGATCAAAGTTAATTTTACCCTTTCTTTCAAACTTCCTCACTAAACCATTTTGTAAAAAGTGGCCAAGTTAATTCTAGCTACACACATCTATTACTACAAAATAATCATTTAACTTCTTAAAAGAGGTACTAATAGTTTCTCATTGTAATGTTTGGAAAATGCTAATTTTTAGCCAGAAAATAAACTTCCAAATAAAAGGTCAACTAATATTTTTCTAAATTTAATAATAAAAACCTATTCAGAACTTTTAGTCCAGAAATTACATCTTTTTATTCAATAAATATCAAAATATGTCAAAATAACATCGCTGGTGCTTATAGAGTTAAGATTAATTTTTCCTAAAAAGTCATTAGGAATTTTTTTTCTTAAATTAGAAACAAGTAAATTATTATTTTTTCTTTGAAAGTAATTTGTTCCTTAAAATTGAATAAAGTAAATTTTTACTTGATTTATGAGTTTGTAAATTTTTCCCAAGTAATAATTTTTCTTTATTTTTTTCAGAAAAGTAAAATATTACCGTAATTATTCACCGTGGAGCCCATGTGCTTATATATGTGTCTCAGGTTTAGGCACATGTGCTTATACAGAGTTTAGAACATTTTTGCTGTCTGATTGGAATGCCGCACCACAACCCGATTTTCAAATTTGAACAGGTACCACAACCCGAAAAATCAATAAAAATAAGTCAAAATTAATATTTAGAAAAATAATAAAAATAAATTAGGTTTCGACTTGTGGTGCAATGCACTAAAAGTCGAAATTTTTGAATTTTCAAGAAATTTAAGTGAGGAAAAAAAAATTCATACCCGTGCCAAAAAATTTATTATCTACGATTTCAAAGTTTAAAAAGTATAAAATTCTTTTATCATAAATTCGATGAAAATACTAGAAAATGAAAAACTACAAACCGAATTACTAAAGTGAAAAAAGATTTCAAATTTCGAATACAAAAAATAGTCGATCCATAGTAGTGACTGGAGTTGTAACTTGAGTAGATGAACTTGATGCAGCAGTAAATGAACTTGAGCTAGTCGTTGATGAACTATGGCCAGAAGATGATTGAACTTTTAAATCAAAACAACTTCAGTCACTACTCGAAAAAGAGGCAGAAAAATTGGATCAAAAAACAAGCTCAAAGACCTAGACTAACAACCAAAACAAAAAAAGAAAAAAAATAATTTTAATTTTATTATTCGAAATTTGAAATCTTTTTCACTTTAGTAATTCGGTTTGTAGTTTTTCATTTTCTAGTATTTTCATCGAATTTATGATAAAAGAATTTTATACTTTTTAAACTTTGAAATCGTAGATAATAAATTTTTTGGCACGGGTATGAATTTTTTTTTCCTCACTTAAATTTCTTGAAAATTCAAAAATTTCGACTTTTAGTGCATTGCACCACAAGTCGAAACCTAATTTATTTTTATTATTTTTCTAAATATTAATTTTGACTTATTTTTATTGATTTTTCGGGTTGTGGTACCTGTTCAAATTTGAAAATCGGGTTGTGGTGCGGCATTCCAATCAGACAGCAAAAATGTTCTAAACTCTGTATAAGCACATGTGCCTAAACCTGAGACACATATATAAGCACATGGGCTCCACGGTGAATAATTACGGTAATAATAATCTGTAATCTGGGCCAAAAATCTCCAGCACGGAAAGCCACGCTTGGGTACGCAAGAAAATTGAAGCAATGCAGTGATAAGTTCAAGCTAAACTAAAATTAAATTAATGAATCAAAAGATAGGGAATACAATTTTAAAGTATTTTTTTATATGATTAAGTCAGATTTTTTAGTTTTATGCAAAAATCGATTGACCATCACCGACGATCGGATAAAAATTTGAAAAAAATACGTCTTTTTCAAATGTTTTTTTTTAATAAAAAAATTTCTAAAGAAAATTTTGCATTTGGTCAAAACGGTAAATTTAAAGTAAAGGTTGGCGTTATTTTTCATTAAGTTGTAAATTAGTTTTTAAAGCAGTGATAAATTGAAGGCAATAAATAAAATATAAAATAACCATTCTATTAAAAATGGAAGGGAATCGTTTGAAAAAAATTTTAAAAAAAGTTGTTATAAAAAATTTATTAAATAAGTCCTAAAACAACTTTAAAAATACAAAAAGAATTATTTGGAATGTAAGTATTAAATTTATCAGATATTTACTTGATCTAAAAAAAAATTATTAACCACAAGCTTTTTATGTAAACCATTAAAAAAAAATTTACAAAATAACCTGATATAAATTGAGTGAAAAAGAGTCAGCGATTCTTTCCAAAAAATTCATTTGCTTACACTTATTTAAATGACAAACAAAATTTTCCTTACTCTTTTTGTCCTTGAGATTCATCTTAGCTTGCGGAAATTTACATTTTAAATAATCTAAGTGCTCTGATAAATGCTCAAAAGTAATATGAAATCTAAACTTAGTTAGAACTAAATAATTTATTTGATCTTTTTTCATCTCGTCTTTATCCTTTTTATCACTAGTTAAGAAGCATTCATGATCCGTAGTAAGCTCATACTCTTGGACCGCTGGCGCCACTAGAAATATAGCATAATTTTTCGATACAGAATCTCCTTTTTTATAAGTGTCCCTAATATCTGATATTAAACTTTCTAGTTGATTCTTATCTGATGATGACATCAAGTCATAAATTACTCTAATTGGTTCAGTTTGATTATTTCCTAATTTACTCATTTCGAATTGATATTTTTTATTGTTAATTAAATTAAAACTAACAGGTGCTTGCACCAAGTATCTCGGCGGCATATAAGTATGATAGAATATAACATGTTGATCAAGCTCTAAATTCGAATCATGAGTGAATATTTTTTGAATGTGAATCAACGATGTCAAAACACCACCCTGATGTAGATAACCGTAAATTATCAAATTTAAAAAATTAAAAAAATACCATAAAAATCTAAAAAATTTACTACCATTCACTCCGAATAAGGAGTGACTAGTCAATAAACAAATCGGAATTAGGAGTGGTAAAAGAAATCTAGGTTCCTTATGAGATACAGCTGAAAAAACAATCAAGGGAAGAAAAAACGAAAAAATAAAATAACAAAATAAATTGTTGATAATTTCTTGGTACAAATAAAAAATTATCGATTTAATTCGTTTAATTTTTGAATCGATTTGTTGACTCGGAATGGAAATTTTAGAGAAAAATTGTATTGTAATAAAGAGTAAAATCAAAGAATTAAATCCAAATAAAAGAAAACAATGAATCAAGTGCTGATATGAGGCATGTTCACCATGCTCTTTTAGATTGGAAGTTTTAGAATTATACAAAAAAAAGTTATAGGGTGTTAGTATTAACTTGTAGTTTTTTACATGATAAATTAGCTCGTTTAGACTATCTATTTTGAAAAAGTAAATAGTGTCGAATAAGACAAGTAGAAAAGATGTTGGTAAAAAAAATTTACCAATTGAAAAAATTCTCTTAAATGAATAAGTTATTAAAATTTTAAAATTTGAATTATTCAAGCCATTTAGGGTCCAATAAACTAACGGTACAAATGCGTAAATTATAAAAGTAGGCCTATTAAAAACTCCTAAACTTACAACTATACCTATCCAATTGCTCAAATAATTCCATTTATAAATATCGAAAAATTTAAATCGTTTTATCGATGAGTTTTTCGATGATCGCGGACTTTTTTTATTTATTTGAATTTCATTCGTATTTGATGAGATGACACTTTGTGTATTACCATCTTTGGACTCGACTAGAAATTTCTCGTCCAATACATATTGAGATTTAATTGATTTTATGATTAGGAAAATTAGAATCGAAAATAAAATGGTCTCAATTGTGTTGGAAAAAGTTCTCGTCAAGTAAACATTTGTGATATAGGAACTAGCGAACATTAAAAGAACACTATTATGATCAAAGTCGCAAAGGAGTGAAATTTTCAAGAGGCAAAAATCGATTATTAATGAGTAAAAAGTCATGAATAATCTAGGATAATAAATGAGAGTATTTGCTTGTACTGTAATCAAATTAAAATCACTTAGTCCATTAGGATTCTTAGTGTAGTCTTTAATTGCACCTAAACTGGACAATATTTTAAGAAAGTATAATGGAATACCATAGAAAAAATACGGTATAGCCATGTTACGAATAGGTTGCTGGTCATCTTTAAACTGAAATTCCCAAGCTTTGTAAACTTTATCAGAACAGCTGAATATATCACCCGATATGATTTCGACACCTTGGAAAAACTCATCTGGATGAATATAACTTCGTTGGCTAAATAGGTTTAAAACTATTCGAAATGTGAATAAATAAATCCATTGTTTAGGTGGTTTTAGGCTTTTTTTAACATCTATAAGCGGTGTTTTTTGCATTTCTTTCAGTTTAAAAGAAAATATAAAAGTTTAAGCATAAATTTTGAATTATTAAATTTTTAATGATTTTGATACTTGTTTTTTTTTTTTTACTTATGTTTTTTTTTTGACGATGCTGAGTTATTTTAAATTATTAATTTATTTTAAAAAAAGCAATAAACTCAACAAAAAAAACGTCTTTGCTGGGTTTTATTAAATAGAAGAATTATATAGTGAAAAAAACTTAAAGAGATTTTTATTTAGTACCCAAAATTTCGAGTTTTTTTGAGAAAATTAAATTTTTTTCTTAATTCGTTTTTAATTAAATAATAAAATTACATTCGATGAATTATATCTTTTCGATTCTTTCAATAGTTTAAAAACCACCAGCCAAATTGTGGGATTTTGACCTTTTAATTAGTGACAAAAAACGATGAGCTGAAAAATGAGATACTCCAGTCTTTGCTTTTTTTTCTTTCACTTTCTCGGTACGTTGTTCCAGGAAAACAGAAATATTTATGTTCAGGCGCACAACGTGTATTTTTAATTTTTAGGGTCGAAAATTTTCAACCTACCTTTTATGAGTACAGTACAATACAAAACAAATTTTACGACCTGTTTAAACACTGTTCATACAGAACATACACAAAACAAAGCCAAACAGAAACAAAACCAAACCGAAATAGTAACACTTTAAAATGGTTCTGTGTTGTTTTTGTTTCGGTTCTGTGTCGGTTTTGTGTATGCTCTGTTTAAACATTCTTTATGTTTTCGTTAACTTTGTTTCGGATTTTACGTATCGAAAACATTTTAAATCAAACGTTCATTAAGGTCATCTAATACATTTCATAAAAATAGGTAAAAAGCAAATTGCATTAATTTTTAAACAAGAATAAAATATAA
>NTPY01000456.1:636364-647982 GCA_002922825.1 Brachionus calyciflorus
GAAATTTTCAAGAGGCAAAAATCGATTATTAATGAGTAAAAAGTCATGAATAATCTAGGATAATAAATGAGAGTATTTGCTTGTACTGTAATCAAATTAAAATCACTTAGTCCATTAGGATTCTTAGTGTAGTCTTTAACTGCACCTAAACTGGACAATATTTTAAGAAAGTATAATGGAATACCATAGAAAAAATACGGTATAGCCATGTTACGAATAGGTTGTTGGTCGTCTTTAAACTGAAATTCCCAAGCTTTGTAAACTTTATCAGAACAGCCGAATATATCACCCGATATGACTTCGACGCCTTGGAAAAATTCATCTGGATGAATATAACTTCGTTGGCTAAATAGGTTTAAAACTATTCGAAATGTGAATAAATAAATCCATTGTTTAGGTGGCTTTAGGCTTTTTTTAACATCTATAAGCGGTGTTTTTTGCATTTCTTTCAGTTTAAAAGAAAATAGAAAAGTTTGAGCATAAATTTTGAATTATTAAATTTTTAATGATTTTGATACTTGTTTTTTTATTTTTACTTATGTTTTTTTTTTGACGATGCTGAGTTATTTTAAATTATTAATTTATTTTTAAAAAAAAGCAATAAACTCAACAAAAAAAAACGTCTTTGCTGGGTTTTATTAAATAGAATAATTATATAGTGAAAAAAATACTTAAAGAGATTTTTATTTAGTACCCAAAATTTCGAGTTTTTTTGAGAATTTCGAAATTTTTTTCTTAATTCGTTTTTAATTAAATAATAAAATTACAGTCTATGAATTATATCTTTTCGATTCTTTCAATAGTTTAAAACCCACCAGTCAAATTGTGGGATTTTGACCTTTTAATTAGTGACAAAAAATTTGCTTCATTGCTTTTTTTCTTTCACTTTCTCGGTACGTTGTTCCAGGAAAACAGAAATATTTATGTTCAGACGCACAACGAGTATTTTTAATTTTTAGGGTGGAAAATTTTCAACCTACCTTTAATAAGTACAGTACAATCAAAAACAAATTTTACGATCTGTTTAAACACTGTTCATACAGAACATACACAAAACAAAGCTAAGCAGAAACAAGACCAAAACCATACCGAAATAGTAACACTTTAAAATGGTTCTGTGTCGGTTTTATGTATGCTCTGTTTAAACATTCTTTATGTTTTCGTTAACTTAAAAAGCAAATTGCATTAATTTTTAAACAAGAATAAAATATAATTTATCTCAATTTTTTACATAACCATCACAAGATTCTGACGCATTTAATTTTCCTCAACATATGTTTAGTTAATTTATATGCCTCATTTTTATCCTTATTGGTACTATCAGACAAAAAGAATTTAAAGTTTTTCATCTTTTCAATATCTTTTTAGATATATATTTGAATATTTTTTTTTGCCATTTCGATCTTTCTTTAAAGATTTCGAGCGACCCTTTTTTGAATGACGCTACACTCATGATTATGGTGGCATTGTGAATTTTGATACAAAAAAATAGTACAAAAATAATCAAACTTTAATAAATTATTTAAAAACTATCTATCTTTGCAATGAAATAAATATGCAACTTAGTGCAAATTCATAAGCTGCAGCTTATAAGAGAGTCTGCAAAATCTCTACATTCTGCGACAGAAATAAAAAAAAATAAAATAAAAAATTATTTTTTAAAATCAAAATTTTAATTTTCTAGATAGCATAAGGATTTAAGAACCAAAAAATCCAAAAAGACGCTTTTCAAATTCAAAGGTAATTGTTTTATTTCATTATAAAGAAACTTTAAGCCAAACAAATAAACCGGATAAATATATGTTTAATCAAAACTTTTTAATTTTGCATAATGCAGAAATTTTTCATACTCTCTTATAAGAGAAATATGCAACTAAGTGCAACTTACGAAGTTGCACTTGTTTGCACTCATTGCAGAGATATTTTTTAAATAATTTATTAAAGTTTGACTATTTTTTTACTGTTTTTTTGTATCAAAATTCACAATGCCGATTATGGTTAACACCTAGTCAATTATTGTTTGACAAAATTTTAAAAAAACTAGTTTTATATGGTTTTGGTCTAGTTAGCAACAATTTGGTAATCCCTATTGAATTATACAAGCAATGTCTTTTATGCATTTAACAAAAATAAAACCTTATTTCTATCAAATTAAAAAAAAAATTTTATGATTTGAAATATTGCATCAATTTTTATCTTATTTACTCAAGATAGGTTTCAAAAATTAATTAATGAATTACTATATTTCAAATCATTTTGAACTAGTAGGATCAAATAAAAAGTGTCTAAATTATGCTTTTGTTTTTTTTTTATTCGACTACAACCTATTGCAAGTTGAGTAATTAAATTGCGAGTAAACTGAATTTTATTTACATTCTTAGAAATATTGAAGGTGTAAAATTCAAACCAAACTTCGAAATAATAAAAGGTGTGTTTTAATAGGAATTCTTTTTTTTTTTAATTTTTAAATAAATGGAAGATACTAATAGCAATTATTTTTTAAATAAAATATTTTCAATTATTTTCAATTGGATCTGTTTTAAATTTAAATAAAATTTTTAGAAACGCAATGCATATAAACTGCTTTTCTCGATCTTGAAACAAACAGAAAAAAACCCAATTATTTCAGAATTATTTCAATATCTGTCTATGAGTTTTGGGTATAAAAAAGTAATTTTTATTCTAGCAAAATAATGTAGGGCTGTATTTTTCTTTCTTACTTTTTCAATCTTAGTTGGAAAGTCTTAAGTTAAATATCACAAAATTCTCTATATTAAAAGTGTTTTTTTTTGCGATAATACATTCACGTTCGGATCCTCAAAACAGGCTTTAAACTCTTTAAAAAAAACAGAGAAAAACAAAAAATTGGTTAATGCAGTTTAAACAACGCGCAATGGGTCAAATTAATAAAAAAAAACGCAATTTTTTAATGTATAAATTTAGTTAACTAATTTTAGTCGACTTGACTAACTTAGTTTAGTTCTGACCCACCACTAGTATTTTTAAGTAACAAAATCCTTGCCTGAACATGTCTCTGATTTTCTTATTTATAAACATTAATTCAAGTATCTTTTTCCAAATATTGGACTGTTGAGGGCTTCAAATTAGTTTGATATATTTATTTTTTTAAATCTTGATATTAATACATTCTTTATTTTATTTAAATTCACCAAAAAGAATTTTATTTTTAAAATTGTTTCAAGAGCCTTTTTAATAATCAAATATTTTGTTATTTTAAGACAAAAGTAATTTTAGAGAGATGCTCAAAATTCATATTTTCTTTTTTGTTTTTGAATAAACATTTAAAATAGGTGATACTTCCAAAAAAATGTCAACTTTTTTCAAATAAATTTAAATTTTATTTTCCAAATGCTTTACTCAGCTAAATTAAATTTTTTTTAATTTTTATAAATGCTAAAAGTTATAAAACTAAAAGATAACTAAAATATTTCAGTTAAAATAGCGTCAGTAATAACATTTAAAAGAAAAACACAAATTAATTTATTTCTAGGGAGGAAAAAAGTATATTTTATCAAATTTCTACCAAGGTTAAGATATTCTATCTAAGTAAAGAAATTGATTTTGTCAAAGACCACATTATAAACAAAAAATTATCTAGGATAAAATGCGAATTATATTTTATCTAAAACATAAAAAAAAAATCTAGAAAGCATTTTTTTTACTTTTAAAATTAATCATTTCTAATTTGAATAAAAAATAAAATTCTCTATTTTACTTTGAATATTTTCATGAAAATTTGCCTTACATTTTTTGCTGTTTAAATATGTTTATTTTTTTTTTCATAGAAATGTTTAAGATAACTTTTTTTTATATAAATCTATCTGGCAAATTTAGTTCAAATATTCAGCTTTCAATTTATTAGTTTGAAATTTTTCTTTCAAAAGACTTTAAAAGCAACAGTTAGTGTGTGTGTGTGTGTGTGTGTGTGTGTGTGTGTGTGTGTGGCTAAGTTATAATCAGATTTGTTTACAAGTCTTTTACGGCTTCAAGTTCATATTTTTTGTAATTTTTTTGTTCGAGTAAAAGTCAAAAAAATTTAATTTTTAGTTAAAAATATGAACTTAAAAGACTTGGAGAGACTTGTTTTTTGAGATTTATAAAAAAAATCTGGTTATAATTAGTTCTTTCTTTTTGACAAAAGCTTCACAAGATAAGATCAATGAAATATCGTTTCTATAAGCCTTTCTATGTTAATTTGGAAAACACTTAAAATTAGCTAAATATTTAAGTGAGCATTTTAAAAAGAATCATAAATGTTGCAGTTAAAAAAAAAAATATTTAGGCAAATTTTTGGTGGGCTGCAATGGATACATAGTCACTCCTTTAAGTCTCGTGATGAATTTTTTGAAATAAAGTTTTAGATGAATGATTAAAAAAATTTGAATAAAATAATATAAATGAAAGATTAGAATTAAGTTTAGACAATTTTTAAAAATTTTAAATTAACAAATTTTAGTAATAATTTTGAAATTTTAAAAATTTGAAAATTGTTTTTCTACGTAAAACTAAAGTAAATTTGATTTCTATAAAAAGACAAAAATTTGATAGATTTACGTAATTTTACTTCAATTTTAAAAAATTTCATTTTTGCTATTTTCAACTTTTTTTTATTTATAAAAATGTTTCAAATCATTAATTATTACGACAATATTAATCTCAACTTATTTCTAACTACTGTAATAAATGTTTTTGAATACAGTTGTTCTATTATAAATGTAACTTCGACCATAACTTTTTACCGTAACCGTAACTACAGCTCAAACAGCTTAAGTTGACAATTAAAGCCAATTAACACGGGTCAAAAGTTACGGTTGACTTTTCATTAGAACCACTGTAAATAAATAGGGTTCATACCTGATTTAAATCAAGCCCAAAATAATAGCGTGGGATCTCATTGATTGAAAATCATATTGTTAAAAGGGTTTATACTCTTTCATGATCTTCAAGTTCTTTATAAGTTGTGGACTTGATGATGAGAAAATCAAATTATGAAATAAATACGGTGACCAATATGGTGAATTTCAGTGAATTTAGTATATTTAGTATTACTAGAAGCAGTAGTTTTAAGTGCAACTTTGTATTATTCAAGTGAAGCTCTCTAATGCACTATCTGTTTCAGGATTAGCTTTGAAATCGTTGAATTTTTTTCTTTTATCATTTCATTTTTAAAGTGTACAAGTTTCATTTTATTCACTAATTTATATATATAGATCACATCACCTGTTATTCTTCTGGTTTTAAAGTCTTTAGGATCTAAAATTAAATCTTTAAACTAAATGGTAGCATTTCTCGACATTCGATTGAGTCGATCGATTATCGAGTCGTTAGCAGTCTTTATTGAAATTAATTTTTTGGGTGTAGTTATAAAATCTGCTTAAGCTTAAACTGTTTGAGATGATCTCAAGCATATCATTTAAGTATAATAAATAAATAATATAGATCCTGATACTTTAATATTTCTGGACTTAGTTTTCCTGACAAATTTCAGGCTAAACTTTGGCAATCTCCATGTATAACACACTTAACAATAATTAAGATAAGAGAATCTAGAAATATTTATTTCATACATTCGAAATGTCTTTTCAAAATACATTTCGAATGTATTTTGACACTTTGACAAGGTGCATTATTTTCAACTAAAAAATTAGTTTGGATGAAAAATATTCACAGATTATATTCGAGGAAAATTTTTATTTATTTTTTTTTCACAGAAAAGATTACTTTCAAAATCATAAGAAAAAAAACTTAATCAAATCTTTGTTTTATTCTAAAGAATCAATCTTTTTGGTAAATACTTATGTTTATCTTCGCCAAAAAAGTTGACGTCAATTCATTTAAGTTGTCGATATTTAACTTTAATATTTTAAACTCTTTTTTTCTTTACTAGCGAATACTTAAATGAAGATTTAGGCTAATCCATCAATTTAAATTATTTTGATTCTTAAGTTTTCACTTTTTTTGCCTCAAGGTATCAAGTTAAACCTTAAATAAAGTCTAGACAAGTTGATATAAATACTATAAAGTATTTTTTTATAAAAAAAAATTATCTTTCGAAAAAAATAGACGCATTATACAACAGAATATTAGTATTCCAAAATATATTTTAATTTTGATCATGAATTGAGCTTGTGCTGCTCAATCTACAAAACAAAAAAAGCCAAAATTTTATGTTAATTCTAATTTTTCTATATTGTTTTGTCAGTTTTTTTTTCAATATAGAAAATCATATGATATTAATCAAAAAGTATTCCAAAGCCATATTATGCTTTAGATTTTGAATTTTTCCACTTAGAAGCATACATTTATAAAATGCGAAATTTATTTAATTTATTTCTAAAAACGCAATTTTCTAGGCATTTGAAATTTTTTATTATATTAATAATAAAAAAATTAATATGTTTTTTTCTCTTCACTCGAATTAGATATTCAACAACAACAAAAAATTATGCTAAATTTGCAATAATTTTTGCATTATTAATGTAACGATTTGAAATATATGCCAACAATAATAAGCAATACAAGAGAAACAACAACAACCCTATTTGAAATAATTTTTTATTTCTATATTAATAATAAAAATTTCATTATAAAAATATACGCATTTTTGGTATATTTTTATAACAAAAAACACAACACTCACAACAAGAAAAAAAAACATAAAAACGAAATTATTTTTTTTCTCCTTTTTTTTTTTTCTTGAAAAAAAAATTCTTTCTCTTGTGAGTGCTTTGTGTTGGAGCATCCCAATCTGAAGTCAAATAAATACTAAAGAGAAGAAATAGAGAGAGAGAGAAAAAATAGTTTTATTTTTTTATGTTGTTGTTGTTGGAACTTAAACAGACGCGTCAGTTGATATAAAAAAAATATGGATTCACTTCTATCCAATGTAAGAGTCTACTTTGAGCAAACAAAATTAAATTTTTATTATAATTTTGTATTTGAAAGGCGCAGAGATGCGTACGTAAAGCTGATTCACTAGTAAAGTATGGACTATTTGATGAAGCTCTAGGACAATTAGATAAAGCAATAGGTTGGTGTATATTCTAAACTAAATTTATTTATTTTAGAAATTAAGATTTGTTTAATTTAAATTTGTCGATGTAGCCTTACTTAATGAGTTGAAATCGGTCACGTCATGTTACGATTCAATTCAAATGCTTAATGTACAAATTGATTCTATAGATCGAAAAATGCGCTCAGTTGCAATTAAACGATCAGAATCGATTAAAGTAATTATGTTATTTTATGTTACTTTATTAAAGGGTCATGTCTCTAAGGATCTTAATATACCTTTTTAGACACAAACAAAAAAAAAATTAAGTTGCTCCTAGTAATAAACATTCCTTTTAAAACTTTTTAAAAATAACTGATCAAAGTACTTAAAACGAAAAAAAAAACTAAAATTAAATTTCTAAATTTAAAGAATGAACTTTTTTTAAAAATAGTTACTCTTTAAGTTAAAAATAATTGGACAAAAATTTGCTTTGAGTGGTTGTTGAAAATATCTTATTGAATTTAAATCCTTGAAAAATTTTTATCCCGCTTTTGGAATCAATTTACTTATCTTTTTATCATTTTCAGATAAGATAAAAAATAATTAGAAAAAGGATAGATTTATTTTTAAGGGTTTTTAAGATGAAACCTTAATTTCTTCTTAAAACAAAAAAAAAAAATGAAAACAATTGATAGATACAGTACTGGTCATTCACGTGTTCCATTTGTGAATGTACATGAACATTAACGGCCTTTTTGATTGCACCGAATGTCCCCAAAGTTCATCGGAGTTAACCCAGGTTCACAGTTAAATAAATTATTGGAAAATAATTTTTTTTTTAAATTAAGAAATCAAAAAATTATTTAGTTTAAAAAACGCTTAATTCAAAAAAATCATGTCTTAACTAAAAAGTGAAAAAACGTTTTTACCAAATAAATTCAGATAACTGTATAAAAATTCTAAAAAGATACTAAGGGTTTCGTAATTTATTTTTTTATGTTAGATAATTAAAGTTAGATTCAGGCGTAAAAAAAGCCAATTAAAAAAATTAGGTACCGATCCGTACCCGTACTCAAAAAAAATTTATTTTTGAATTTTTAAAAATAATCAAATTAATTAATAACTGCGGTAAATAAATTTAAAAAACTACGCCTACTTTTTTAATTAAAGGAAAAGCAACACCCACCATTTTTTTTTAAAAATAAACCTGTTTTTTTTTTCACAAATGGAACACGTGAATGACCAGTACTGTACATTATGTAACCGTAATCATTTGAAATTCGGTTTATTCGTTCTTGAATTATGAATAAAACATTTAATTTTTAGTCTAAGAAACCTTCATTTAAAAATCAAATTTTGTACTCAATAATTCTGGTATGTAAGTTATGTGACCATTCGGCCTTGAAAAGTTTTGGTAAATAATTCAAAAATTAAATCTTATTAAAGCTTAAGATAAAGAGTACTGTATTTTTCCGATCAAATGGGATACTCGTATCTTTAGTGTAGCAGTACTGTATTAATAATATAAAAATTAAAAAAAAAATTCTAAGTACAGGTACGGTAAAGGTACGCCGTTAGTAAGGAGTTTTTTTTTAATAAATAAATACTACGATGAAATGCGAAGCCATCCAACGTCTGATAATTAGACGCTATAAATTAATCACCGTCACTTTTTTATTTATTTACAAATAATAAGCGTTAGGTCAGCTGCTTGAATGTATAGCGTCCTTCTTTCAGCAAGCATCATCACTCTCCTTTATTATTATGAATTGTACTCTGGAGATTCACTTTGAAAACCACGAAAAAAAAAATTTAATTAGCTTAGACTCCGAATAAAATTTTTTTTTATTTTATTCGAAATAAACAATTAGTCTTTAAAAAAAAATTAGTTAAAATTCAGTATTGATGTCAAATTATTCAATACTGATGATTTATTGATCTATACATTAATACTGAATTGTATAAGTATAATTCAAGAAATGATGAGCTATAAGGGATCTATTGGGTTTGTAAATTTTCTCAAGTCTATGGAAACACAAACTGTTAACTGTTTTAGTTAGAAATGAACTTCATAAAACAATTTCTTTGAGAACTCTAAAAACGTCCATAAAACAGCCACAGACCAGTTAAAAAAAATGTATAATTTTCTGGTGGTTTTTGAAAAAAGAAATTTTTTTTCACCTATTTAAATTTCAATGATTAAAAATTTTCTTAAAATGATATAAAAATATTAGTTTTAATTTTAATTTCTTTTTGAAGAAAAAGGCTCAGATTGAAAACTTAATCAACCGCAAACGTCATGATTCCATTAAGACAGATCAGTCTAAACAACACAGTACCACAAATCAATCAGTATTAGTTGAAAACACAAATTTAAACGATTGTAAACTACGTTACAGACATGCATCTAAATTGAATAAAGACGATAAGTCTATAATCGAGGAGCTCTCGACTAAAAACGGTGAATTCAACAAAGTTAATCAATTTCTCATCAACGAAATCGAACAATTAAAAAAAGAGAACGATTTTTTAAAAGTTGAACTCCTTAAAATTCACATGAGTGATAGTTTAAACGAATCCTCAAGTGATCATGCAAATACTAGTTCGATTAGTAATAGCTCAAGTAGTATACTAAACAGTAATGCTTCCAATTCATCCGATGATGTTTCCAGCGAATCGCTAGACACCTTTCGCTACAATAATACAACACCAAAAAATTTAAATAGAAATCCTTCCGGTTTAACCATGACTAGTCAAACAAATTTAAAATCTCATAATGACAATTCAAATAGAATAGATTTGTCAAAATACATTAATAACGACGATGATGACAGTGATGCCGAGGCTGAACACAACATTTTTAGTGAACTTTTAAATAATCATAATCTAAATGATAGTTTCACTTCGGCATCAAATTTAAGTCTACCCCCAAATGAGTTTATTATAGATTGAAAAAAACAAATATTTTTTTTTTAAATCTTTATTTTTTATTTAGTTTTTGGATTCGACACAAAAATAATTGATAATTTTAAGTATTACCAAAAAATAAAAAATAAATGCTTAAAATTTTACATAAGATTACCAAATATTTTTATGTCGAATCGTTATCGTTTTTTATTTTTAATTTTGTGTAAATAATTATTTTCCATATTTACGTCAGATTAAGCGCTTCTTAATTAAAAACAAAAAATCTCTATTAAAATTTGTGAATTATATTGTAAATATTCCACAAGCTAATAAAAACAAAAATGCAAAATTTTAAGAAAAATTTCAAAAAAAGTATAAAATTCATTTATCAAAATTGTATATTTAACCGATGTGTATTTTACAGTTATATTTTTTTTCCTCTCTTCTAAGTTTATTTCTCGCTTTTAACTTTTTATTTTATGGACATCAATGGTATTTTTTTTTGGTTGTTGGAAAACTTGTATTTATAACCTTGATACATTAAAAAAAAATGTTTATACTAAATTTAATAGAAATTTTTTCATTTTTTTTCGATGGAATTAGTTATCATTTTAATTTCTAATTTAAAAAAAAAAGAATATTGTTTATAATTTTTTAAAATTTTTAATTTTTTTTAAGCTTTTACCTTAATCATTTTTTTTGAATAAATGTATAATACATGTTGTAAATCTTGATTTTATTTATAAATTATTTAGCTTAGTAAAAGGATAACTTTCTAATTTTCCCACCAGTTTCATTTCAGTTATTTAATAGCCATTTCTTTTTATAATTTCTCCTTTTGAAAGCGTTTTACATCAAAGAGTATTAGATGCTTCTTGATGTTGACCGTTAAAACTTAATAAATTGAAACATTTTGTAATTGCTTGGGAGTTAAAAGAAATCTAATTTAGTCATAACAAATTAATTTTATTTTTTTTTATGTTTAAAAAAAAAGGATCTATAAAAATTTTTATTCAAAAATTTTTAATTTAAGAAGCTTTAATTTAAAAATTCATTCAAAAAAATAAAATATTTAAATATTGACTGAAATGAAAATAAGAGAAATAAAATAATTAAGTTAATTATAGTTTAAAAAATTTAAATAATCTTCGAATTTTTCATGTCAGTAACGTTACCATTGATTTTTCGAATATTTTCATTCAATTCACCCATTTTTTCTCTCACTCCGACCAATTCACAGTCTATTTTGGAAACATTGCTTTTGAAATTAATTATTTCTGATTCATGATTTTTCATCCTTGTTTTGATTGAGCTAATTTCTTGTTCATTTTTGTCAAAAAACTTCTCTAAAATGTTGATTAATCTGTGTTTATTTATTTTCGAGATGTCGATTTCTACCATTTTTTGACAGCTTGTTAAATAATGTTCATCATTTGAGTTAATTTCGACTTTGCATTTTTTTTGATAGTTATTTCGATATTAGTATTTAATAAAGATTCGTTCGTTTTATTTCTTGGGCTCGATCTTTACTTTTTTATGTGCCATAAGATCTTAGTATAGTTTGTTTTCTAGTAGCTGGATGTACTCGATCATTTGCTTTTCTTGTATGTTTTTGTTTATCATTTGCACAACTTTTCTATTTGTAAAAGGAGTATGTCGGATAACAATGCAAATTTACCCCCCAAAATTCTAATGG
>NTPY01000456.1:656034-703195 GCA_002922825.1 Brachionus calyciflorus
ATGACCTCATCGTCTTCTTCGACTAGTTGTTCCAAGACAGTCAAAGCTTTTTCATACTCTTCAACTTCTGTTAAAATCCTAGCTGTATTAATACGAGAATCATACGATAATGAAATAACTTGACTTGGATCAACTAGAGGACCACCTTCACAAGCTTCTAAATATTTAGGCAACCAATTTTCTAAACTATCTAAAATAAATTTCTTAGCTTGATCCAAATCATCTTTACTTAGCCAATAGCTTGCTAATAATTGTAAAGTCTCTGGATTTTTATCGTCGAATTCCAACGATTTATCCAAATAGAATTTACATAAATTTTCGGCATCGTCTTCCATGCATAAATCAGTAAGATATAACTCAGATATTGAACAATAAGCTGTTGATATGTCTAATTTAGTAACTCTTCCAGAATCATCTTCTTCTTCGTCTTCTTCCTGGCTTTTTTTAGATGTGCTTGGTTTGTTTTGATCCTCTAATTGCTGTTTATTAAACTCAGCTAACATTAAATCGACACCTTTTTTATAAAAATTAACAGCTTCGATTCCAGTGGATAGTTGAGCTAGACACATGTATTTGCTAAAGCCTTCATTGGGACTAAGCTCGACTAATTTCTCATAAATACTTTTAGCACTTTCGACATTACCCATTTCCATTTGAATCGATGCCATTGTATCTAAAGCATGCGGATTTTTCGGATCTAAATCTAAAGCTTTTTTGGCATATTGAAACGCTTTTTCAAGTTCATATTGATCTAAAAAATCTTCAGCCTTAAGCAAAAAAATCCTTTGAAAATAATGAAAATTTAAAAACTTATTTTATTTTCTTACATGGTCTAACAATTCTTCAACAGATAATTTTGTTTTTGAACTCTTTTTTTGGCTAGCTAAATCAAAAAAGAGAAAATTAAATTTTCTCTAGAGGTTAGAGTCTTAAAGTCATTTTTGGATACCTTTAATAGCAGTAGATCTTTTGAGTTTTCCCATTTTTTTTGAATTTTAAAAATTTTTCTGTTTTTTAAAATTCTTTTTATTTTGAATTTTATACTCTTTTTACAATATCAAAAAGAAAAACGAGCATGGATTTTTAATTTTTTTTTAGTATTAATTATAAATTATTAAGGTTTTTGAATGAATTTTAAATAAATATGTATATTTATATATATAAACTCTTGAGTTGCACGCATGCAAATTTCTTGAAGTTTTTGAATTAAGAAAAAGATTCTTTTTAATTTAAATTTGAAAATTAATATCAATTTTATTACACTTAAAATTTCAAATATCAAAATTTATTAAAACTGATCCTTAATTACTTATCGATAATATATTAATATGTTTTAAAAATTTTTCTAAAGCGGCTAAAGTAAAAATTTGGATCAAAGTTGAAAGAGTTTTTTTTCGAAAAAAAACTTTTTAATCGGTTTCTATGTTGCACAAAGATTTGTTAATCGAAGCCTTATTTTAAATATAAGCTTTTAATTTTAAAAATCTTAATAAAATATCTGGAAATAGATCTTTCAAAAAAAAGACAACTTGTGAAAAAAAAAATGATATAACTTATGGAAAGTCTGAGGAGAATACGCTGGATAAATGGCTTTTTTTTTTATAAAGCGTTGAATCGAGGACACCATAGAAGTATTTTAATGTTTTGCTCTTTAAACCAGTGTTTTATCGAATGTGCTGTATGAGCTGAAGTGCCATCTTGTTGAAAAATCCAGTGATCCTCTGGATTGTAAAAAAGCTTAACTGACGATAAAAGCTTTTCGGAGAAAAATATCCCCAACTGCTTGCTGACCCACCTTATGTAACCTTGGAACACAGAATTTGGGATGATAATTTTCATTACTAAATCTTTTTACATCAACTCTGGATTTGCGATCAAACACCTCGAAATTTTACTCATCTCTAAAAATTACTCACCTCCGATCATTAGCAGTCAAGTTCAACCTTTGCTTACACCATTTGTATCTTTTCATTCTATCTTGGGGATGAGGTATAAAAAAACATAAAAAAAGAGAAAGTCAAAAATTACCACATAAAATGACTTTTCGACGATAAGGGACTCATCAAAATTTGAGAAAAAATTTATTTTTCAAAAAAAAATTTATTCCAAATAATTTTATAAACTATTCACCTCGACTAACTCCTAAATCATCGATATTTTCGCGAAATAATTTGATAATCAAATAAAATTAAAATTTTTAAGATTTAAAAAAATTTTAATTTTTCTAAAAATAAATCTTTTTAAAAGTTAAAAAATAATTTTTGTTTTAAATATTTATATTTATATTATATTTTTTAAATTAAACAAAAATTTTAATTTTTTGTCGATTTTTAGGGTCAAAAATACTTTATGTTTTATTAACTTTCCAAAAATTGTAATTTTTGAGGCAAATTAATTTATGTTTTATTTCTCATTATTTATGTTTTATTCAATTTTTTTTATGTTTTTTTCTACCTCATCCCTATCTTGGGCAGTTTTTTGACAGCCGTATGAGATTCAAAACCTTTTTTTTGTCCTAGTGTTGAAATCAACGACTAAATTTTTGTAGTCTAAGGTAGGGTCTCTTCTAATTTGTCTAAAAATATATGATTCGCTTCGGAAACTTAGCTGCCGGAGCGCCTAAGGTCTGTAGATTGTTTTATTTTAAATTTTCATAATTTTATTATCAAAGACATTAGTTTGTTCTTTCAGTAAAAGCTCTTTGCTCTTATATTTGAATCATTTTTTAAACCAAAAAAATTCAAATAAAAGGTCTTCAAAAGATAGCGAATCGATCTTGTATTTTAGGAAATACGGTATATTGTCGTATTTCTTAAAACTAAGATCTAAGACATTTTTCTAACCGAATAAGGTTTTTTTATTATCTCAAGTAGAAGTCTCGCTCTTTTAATTGATTGTTCATCTATTTGAGGAAATACGGAAGAAAGCCGTTATGTAAAAATTATTTTATTTATTTAATCTATACTGCACTTCATATGTGACTTAAAAAAAAGTAAAAGTTACACTGTCTAAATTCAATCGTAAAATTTTCAATAGGTCATTTTAAAAAACAATCACAAAAACAATTGTGGTTAGTTTATAACAAGCATCTGATTTTTTAAATTTTAATTTTTCAAAATTTAAAAAGACATTAAATTTTCTTTTTTGAAAAAAGTCTTTCATCAAAAATCGACTGAAGTTTTTTAATTTTCATCATATTTTTTTTGTTGTTGTTTGAAATAATATAATTTTTTTTATAATTTTTAAAATCTTGAAAAATGTGTTCAGTTAAAGAAATTTATTCAGAAGCTAAAAAAGCCTTAAATGCGTCAGCTACTGATCGTGTGGTTGGACGTGAAAAAGAAAACGATGAAATCTATGATTATTTAGCGAGTTGTTTCGAAAATAAAAATGGTCTAAGCGTGTACATAAATGGCCAACCTGGAACTGGTAAAACATTCTCAGTCAACACAATGTTAGACTCTTTAAAAGTAATTCATTAGATCTCTTCGAAGAGCTTGAATTAATTTTTTTTCTATTTAAAGGAAGAATTCAAGTTCAATAAAATATTTCTTAATTGTATGTCTGTTAAAAACATACAAAATATGTACAAAACAGTTCTAAGTGAAATGATCTCTAATAAGATAGACTCTAATTTAGCCATGCCAAAACGCTGTACTAAAGAAAGCCTTCAAAAGCTAATTGAGTCTAGTATTACATCAATAAAACATCATTTAGTACTAGTACTTGACGAAATCGATCAAATTGAAACTACTATTAAAAATGCTAGTGATATTTACAAGCTATTTGAATTACCCTATTTGCCAAATTCAAAATTAATTCTCATTGGCATAGCCAACTCTTTAGATTTTACAGATCGACTTTTGCCAAGACTCGAACTAACACCTGAGCATAAACCAAAAGTGATCAAGTTTCTACCTTACACTAAAGATGACATTATTAACATTGTTAAGGATAGATTAAGTAAAGTTCAACTAATGTACGATAACTGTGTTATCATTGATGATAAAGCATTGATGTTGTGTGCATCGAAAATAGCCTCGACCAATGGTGATATAAGAAAAGTTTTAGATATATGTCGTAGAGCTATTGAATTGAATGAACAAGAGGCCAAATTGACCAATCAAGAAACAATTAAAACTGTTAATATAGCTCAGATGATGAAAATTTTCAATGCCGTTAATCCAATAACTAATTCGAATTTGGATCGTAATACCATGCCTTTGATGCAAAAAATTTTATTATGTACAATTTTGTTGTGTAACATTGAGACTAAAAGTAAAGAGGTGACATTGTCAAAGCTTTTCGAAAAATTTAATAAAATATGCAAATCGTATTCGACTAGTGTGGATAGCGAATCCGAATTTGTGAATTTGTGTATTTTAATTCAAGATAATGGGTTAATTGAAGTCAAAAAAGCTAAAGAAGTCAGAAATTATAAAGTGAGATAAAATGATTTTTTTTTTGTTTTTGCTAAGTTTTAAAAATTTTTAATTTTTTTGTTTCAAGTTGAGTTTGAAAATTGACGAACAAGAATTAAGAGATAAATTACAAGATGAAACATTTATGGCTGATATTTTGACCAATAGGGCGTATAAATAAAAAATTTTATTTTAGATTTTTTTTTTAAACTTTAGTTTAATGATTAGAATTAGATTGATTTTTTTTTTCTTTGAATTATAAAAATGTCAATGTATCTTATTTCTTTTTTAAATTTCAATAAAAGTTTATATTTTTTATATCTAATTTTTTTTGTTTTAGAAAAAATTTTTTTTCCAAATTTTGATGAGAAAAATCAATTTGGTTGTTAAATTTTGGCTTATACAAACTAACACGCGACAAAATTATGTTTGGAAAACAAAATTTGGATAGTATTTATTATAAAGTTATTTACATTAGAAAATTGAATAGATCAATTGAAACCAAGAATGATTTCTAAGATAGGATCACGGAATGCCCTACGGAATGTTAGTGAACTGAGAATTTCTGTCTTTAACCACCGACCCCACGGAAGACAAGAAACACAAAGCAAAAAATCTAATTTTGATCGGTTATTATTTTCATGGAGAAAAAAGGCTTTTTTATTAACAAAAATGGACTAAGTCATAGTTGAACTGACTTTCGTTCTCAACTCTTCGAGAAGATTTATAAATAGAACATATTAATTATCTAGTAAAAAGACCGTTTAATAGTTATTCTTTATTCATACCAAATTATTTATCAATGAAATTGAAAATTTTTTTAATATAAAGTTAACACCCAAAGATGACAGGAATTCTCAACTTCATTAATCTAGCCATCATAATTCTAGCTCTTCTTTAAAAAGTTTAAAAGAAGAAGAGCTATCCTTGTTAGTTAAATTAACTATGGTTGCTAATTAGAGTTTTTCAATTTTTTTTCAAAATTTAAGTATTCAAAGAAAAATTTTTTGTTTGAAAATTTTGAAGCTGTCATAACAAATTTTTTTTTTCAGAAATTTCAAGATTTGAAATTCTAATTCAATTAACAACTCTAAAATTGATCATGTCTTTATAGCCTGGATGAAATAAAATTTTTCTTATCGCCTCAATTGTAAAAACAAACTTGAACCACCAACAAGCATAAAGTCTTTTACAAAATCTCCTTTCTCAATTTTATTTTTCATATCTTTAAATTTGCATTAGATCGCCTATTTGGATCAGATCAGAATTGACTTTCTTTTAAGAAATTATGTCTAATTTATCTAGACTTTGTCGATCAGTAATAGACTTCATGTGTGAACAATCGCGCTGAACAATCTTTTTTATAAATTTCATCCTAGCGTGTATAAAACTAATTAGCCTTGATGCTACACTACAAATAAAATATTATTAAACACATATATTGCCACTATTCTTGTTTAAGAAATTAGTTTAATCATTATTTTACCTCTATTTATCCTGGAGCTGTAACAAATGACCTTGACCAAAAATGTCCATTTCGAATGTGAAATTTTATGCTTATTAAAACCAGCCATAGAACATTTTTTATCATGTGTCGTTGGGAAGTTATCAACAAAAAACTACCAAAAAATGAAATTTTCCGAAATTAATAAGAACAGGATTTTTTTGTTTCTTTTTGCTACAACTTTCGAACGAAGTTTTCGTTTGAATAAAATTTGGCACATTTATAAAGAACTTAGTAAGCTTGGCACCACTTTTAGTTTTGCCTCGAAGTCTTAAAAATAACTAAACTCGGTATAAAAAACCTGGTTCCAAATTCTGTAGAAAATTATTTTATTTTTCAACAATAGATATTAATATGCCTTTTTTTCGGTTTTAACGTCAATGAGAAAATATTCCAATTCTCGGTAACGGTGAAAAAAGTAGCCGTGTTTACATATTTTGTACAACACTTAAACTTTTACAATTGAACTGCAACACAGCTAATCAAATTCACGTAATTCTTTGCTCAAACCATAAGAAGAGCATGCTTTGAGTTTTTTAATAAAATATAAATTATATTGATCTTAAGTGCCGCATTAACCCTTAACGTACCGCTTGTCCATTTTTCGAGATATCAAAAAATTGATAAAATTTTTGAGTTTCTCGTCAAAATCTATGGTTACCAACAAAAAATGAAAAAATTAATATCACACAGCTTATGGTAGCCTTTTGAAAAGCAACTGATGAATTTTTTTGAAGCCGTATATCTCTCGATAAGATTAAAATTGTAAAGTGATTATAGAACCACTAGATTCCTCGTATTTTGTTTCATAGAGTGACATGTATTTTGATTTAAAGTTCATTCATGCAACAAAGAAAAAAAGGATTAAAGAAAATTTTAAAAATATTAATACAATAAATTTGATCGATTTTTATAAAAAATTCAAATGCTACAACTTTGGATCAAATTTTAACATAATATATCAACAATCAATACCAAATCCTTGTATTCCTTGAACATATCTTTTAATGAGCTTTATTTTGATATATAAAATATTTTCTTATAATGATGTGAATATAAAGTTTTGATAACTTTTAGAATTGTATCATATATGATACAACGGTAGGTTAAGGGTTAAAAAAAAATTACCCAAGAGTTTCGAATCACTTTTTCATTCTGAACAATACTATTAATTAATATTTTAATAATAAGATATATTAAATAAATTAATTAGATAAAATATTCTTATTTAGGATAAATATTGTTTCGAAAAAAACTTGGCTCACAAAAAGACAGATACTTTGTCTAATTTTTCTGTAATGAACAAGAAAAAATTGTCAAACAGACATCAAATGTTATTTTTTAAAACCATGTAAGTCTAGATAAGATTTACGATATTCCTATTAATTTTACTTTTGATAGTCCGCAATATTTGCGGGCGAACACAGCTAGTTTAATGATAAAAAAAATTTTTGATGCATAAAAACGTCTGCATTAATGTGTTGGTTAGTCTCAGGTCTATAATTCTAAAAGGATTGTCTTTAAAATGAAAATTTGCAACTTTTAATCTCGAAAAGTTTCAAAAAGAGAAAAGACCACCCAAGCTCAAATTCAATCAGCTGTTTTTATAAAGAAAATTTTTATCGAAAAAAAAAAAAAACTTAAATTATTTTTCTTCTAAAAGCAGTTCTTTCTCTCGATAAATAAAAATTTAGATTAAGTATTGTGCATATAGATATATATATATTTTTTAATTATAAATCAATATCAAAACAGCAATTTCCAATATTAAATCAATCCGGCAACAATTAATGGATTGAAATTAATCTTAAAATATTGTTTACGAAATTAATATTCTTTTATGCTCTTACAAAAAAAAAGAAGAAAAAAAAAACAACAACAAAAACTAAATTGAAATCAAATTGAGCTATCTTACGATACATTTTTTGCTTTATTTTCTTTAATAAATCCATTTCTTCTTACCTCCTTGAAATTTATGATTTGCAATAAGAAAAAAATGATAAATGTCTAACTTGGAACAATTTAAAAATAAAAAAAAACATATTGAATTTCATTTTACATATTGGATTAAGTACTTAAGCGGTAATTATTTCCGTAATATTTTTGAGTAAATATTTTTAGGAAAAAAAAATTTTTTTTTATAAAGTGTTTTAGATTCTTTGTATGTAATTAATGCAAATAAGCAACTTGTAAATAAAATTCAAAAAAAAAGTTGCTTTTTTTGTGCTTAATCTAAGTTTTTTGTCATTTTTTTTATTGTGTTTAAAATAGCAGTGGGAATTTTGTTGTGTCTTTATTAACTGTCATTATTACATCGAATCAATGACTTCCAAAAATTTGAATTCTAAGAATCAAAGTCGTCAAAAATCACCCGATTTGAACGCGATTATTCTTAAAAAATCAATTAAACTTTCAAATTCGGTTGATGATGACGATGATGATCAAGAATCAATTGACGAGAGTAAAATGTCACCTCAGCGACAACCATTTAAGCCAATTAAAAATATTCAATCATCGGCAGGTATTTCCTCAATAACACGCAATAATTTCTCAAGTACCAATGTATCAATGCAAAAAGCAACATGCTCTAAAACGACGCGAAAAGAGGATTTTCAAATTTTTTACCAAAAATGTATGAGAGGTTTATCGCATAGTATAAATATAATTAAAGCTTTAGTTATGCGTTTAGTATTTTCGTTACATTCTTTAATAGCTATTATTTATGTTTATTTGGTAAAACAAGATGAATGGTATTTTATGAATTTTGTTGGCGTTGTTTTCTTATTAATAGAGTTGTTTATTACAATTATTAGACGCAAAGGAAGAGAACCCAGATGGTATGTAATTTTTGCTTTTTTTATTTAAATACTTTTTTAAATGATTTTTGATACCTTATTTTACTGACATGACATTTAAAGTCATGATTTAACTTAAAATGTTCTAGTTTTTATAAATAATAAGCATTTAATATTTGAAAATCCCAGTAGGCATATTTTTTTAATAATCTAATTTTCTTTGTACTTTAATGATATTATTACTACTTTACCTTAATTTTTATTCTTTAGAATTTAATTAAACACGTTTAGTTCAAAATAACGGTTTACTGAAACTATGTAAACCGTTATTTTGTCATTTTTCATTAAAAATTTAGTTTTTCTGAAACTTAAGTAATCTTTATTTTGTTTTTTACGAATCGAATTGTTCAAAATCAAAACCAATTTTTATAAAGCATGATTAACTCTATAATTCAAAATATTTTCGGAATATTTCTATCAGAATAGACATGAGTTATTAAGGCTCAAAAACAGCCAAACCTTAACTAAGGTCTATGATTTGGTGCACCTTTGATTAATTTTAATCGTTTATAATGTTGATATTTATTCAGTCACAAGAACAACAACCCGTCGAAAAAAGTCTTAATTAGACTCAAATGCGCGAAAAAACTTTTGAAGTTATTTAGAATTTATTTGTTTATCCCTTTAAGCAATGTCAATTCCGAACGATCTTATTCAGTTTAAAACCATTAAAAAATTGGTAATTAAATTCAATGTAGCAAGCACTTCTTTGATCAGTATTTAGAAGCAGTTAATATTGAAATAGCATTTCTACCGAAGTACCGTACCCGAACCCTGCTAATTTTTTTTTTTGAGTACAAAAGGGTACGGGTACGCGGTAGAAATGCTGTATTTCTAAAGTGATCAAAATTTTTGCAACAGAAGACTGAAATTTGTCTTATAATTAATTTTTTGTTTTTTAATTTCTTAAAGAACCTAAATAGGAATTGATTCCTGGGAGATTTTTATTTTAAATATCATTAGAATAACTGAACTCTTAATTAAAGAATATAACCCGCGATTTTTTAACTCAAGCTCGGCGATAATTATTTTCGTTATAAAATTAATTAACTTATTGAAGCTTGTATAAAAGAAAATGATCTTTTTTTTGAAGGTTTTTTCCTTGTTTTTTTATTTACATATGCACAATGATTCCACCAATATGGTTCGTTGAACTGACCCGTATTGAGCAGGCAAATGCAAAACGAAGAGTAAATCAAACTGACTTGGATCCTCTAGAAGCTCTTTTCGGCCTATCCGAACATTTAGGAATCGATGATCAATCAATCTTATCTAATGCCGTAATTAAAAACAAAATTATTTTTAATTCACATTTTTAAAAATTAAAAAATTTTTTTTTAAAAGAAAAATTTGCAACAGCTCGATATTGCTACCATAGCAGTAAGCTTGGAAATTTCATTACTAATGTTAGTAATCTTAGGTAGATGGTTCTTGCCAAAAGGTAATATAAGCCGAAGTACACTATCACAACTTTTATTAGTTTACATGAGTTTAGCGTCAGATATAGTCGATTTATTAAGTTTACTAAATGAAACTCAGGTTCAAGAATCTTCCACAATGCCATATTTTACTTTGGCTATATTTTCTTGGAGTTTATTTCAATTTAGCTTAAACTTAGTTGTCACAAGAGGACGTAGTTTTCAAAGTGCTACTTTAGATGATGTTGAAGATGATAATGAAGCAGATGCGGACGATGAAACATCATCGCGAACATTTGTCGAAAAACTTCACACTTACGCAATAAAAGGCAAAGATCAAATAAATCCAAAGAAAAAATTTTGGCTTTTGAATCTATTTGATATGTTAGACACTGAAATGTGGAGTATCCTAATAACCTTAATTTTTCAAGACGGACCTTTTTTTGCACTACGTATAACTGCTGTATTTAAATACGATGTGAGAACATTTGTCACTATGTTTTTCACATGTAAAAATGCAATTATTTTATTTTTACAATTTTATCGTTTATCAGCCATTTGTACGGAGGCAAAAAATAATGAAACAGATGCCATGGCATCGAATAAAGCCGATGCTATTTCATCACTTAATCAAGCAGCTAATTTCCTAGATAAATATGTAGTTTTATCGTATGCACAAAATGTTCTTATTAAGAAATCTAATGATAAAAATAAGAATAGTCAGCAAATGATTGATGAAGTGGAAAAGAGAATAATGTCCATGAGCCCTATCATATTGAGATCAACTCTAAGCAAAATGCATTCTTATGCAGTGGTTTTGACACCGAATTTGAATTTAACAGCCAGTTGTTGTGAGTGTGATTGTCACATTAGAGAATATACAAATGTAGCGTAATAAAAAATAGAAAACAATATTTTAATTTTATTTTTAAAATAAATAGTATTTAAAATCGTTTTTCATCATTTTCACTTTCATCGCCAGAATCTTTCTTTTTTCGTTGTATTAATTTTTGTTTTTCACGGCTATTTTTTTTAAATTTTTTAAATTAATAAATATTTTTTTTTTAATAAAAATTTACTTTTTATTATACAACCACTCAAAAACTCCACAAGCACACGATAACAAATTTAGCATTATGACCAAACTAACAGCAGCAATAATGAACCCTTTGAATATAAAAAAATTAATTTTGGCTTAGTTAATAGGCGAGTCAAAAGTCTTAATTAAGGAAATTTATTAGGTAATTAGAATCCTTGAAAAAAGCAGTGGCTAAATTTGTTTGTTACAAAAAAACAAAGTCTTATATCGTAAAACCTTATTGATAGACCCGGGGCTCTACTATTTTTGATGATCCCCCATCTCTATTAAACTCGTATATAAACCCATACTTTTTTCAATTAAAATTCAAATCAGTCCCGGGTTAAATAAAAAAAAAAATCTAAAATTGGGCTTAAAATTTTTTCTTTAAATCACTGCATTAACCCAGGGTTTTTAAGTTTTCATAAAGCCCCATGAGGCATTAAATATTGCCCTTATTTTTTGGAGAAGTTTTGACTAAAAAAATTAATTTAGGAATAAAAAAGTAATTTTATTTTCAATTAGCAAAAAATTTTTTGATTAAGTAAAATTAGTTAACAATTAAGTAATTTTAGTTAATGAAAAAGAAGTAGCCAAATAAAATCGATTCCAGTAACTTCTAATATAGTCCCAGTTATTTTTCGAATATAACCCCTGGGGTTATAAGCAGGGTTTTACGATGTAGTATTTGACACGTTTTTTTTTACTTTATGATAAAAAAAGTAGAAAACCTAAAAATTAAAAGACCGAACGGCTAATAATCAAAAAAGAATAATTTAATTTTCAATATTTTGCGAAAACTCTTATTATGTTAGCAAAGTCCTACGAAGTAGGACTTTGCGCTGCACGTTACGAAACAGCATTAACATATATCAGACATTTGGACAATCTAAATTTTTTTGAAAATTAAAAAAAGAACTTACATAAAATATTAATTTGACATTGGTCACCAATATATAAATCGGGACAAAAACAAGTAAATTTAGCATCTTTGTATCGACAAAGACCTCCATTGTAACATGACTTTGTACATCCTATTTCACACACTTCGCCAGGAAACAGATTTTTTTGAGGTGAGATATCAATACTAGTTAATTCATTACATTTGCATTTAACTCTACCAGAAATCGGAGTGCAATCAGTATGGTCAAAACAATAATTATATTCAGATGTACTACAAGTAAAATTGTTGTCTTTTGACAACAAAAATTAAAAAAAAAATTTAATTAGTTGCTATTCGCTTCAATTAAAAATTCGAAAAAAAATTAAAATTTTTAACCAAAAAAAATTTTTTTTGATGCCTTAAAAAAAAAGATATGTTTTTTCTAAACTTTTTGAGATTTTTTACCACAGCCTTATTTTTGAATACTTACTTTGTCTATTTGTATGAATTTTGTTTTAATTATTTGATACTAGTTAAAAATGATCTTACAAATTCTATCTTATACATAGGATTGTATAACATGATTTTCTTTATTATTTTATGGCTGCTAGTTTTGATAATACTCGTGCCTTATCCTGTTATATCCAAAGAGTTTCGTCTAAATAATACAATCCTTATAAAAGATATTTACCTTTGGAATAAAGCCTTAAACAATTTAAAAATTTATGATCCTAAAATTACTGATGATCTTAACAAATTTCTTGAGAATTTAATTGATTCCAGAGGATTACAAATATTTACTCGAAATCAACATGGACAGATTAATATTTGTCTCAAGTGTAAGCTTATACGACCGGATCGGTGCTACCACTGTTCAAAATGTAAAATATGTATTCTTAAAAGAGATCACCATTGTCCTCTATTGAATAAATGTATTAATTTTTCGAATCAAAAATATTTTATACTTTTTCTCCTTTATGTTCTTATACATAATGTTTTTTTGATTACGACTATTTGGCGACATATGAGTCTAAATGATTTAATAAAAAATAATTTTCAAAAAATTGACTTAACTATTACTTTTTGGATAATTAGTCTCACGACAGTTCCGATTTTTTTAGTTTTAATTAATAATTTATTTTTGGTGTTGAAAAATGTAACTACTGTTGAGAATAATTATCCGCCTCGAATTAATTTGGAGAATTTAGATTGTACACTCAATATGGATAGTATTTTTGATTTGGGTTTATGGGAAAATTGGCAAGAAATTTTTGGAGAAAATTTTTTTTTAGCCATTTTACCATTATGGACTACTGAGGGCGATGGACATTTTTTTAAAATGCCTAATAATGACAATTTAGTTTAAGCAAAATAAATATTACATTTTATGTTGAATGATCGAAGAAAATTTTCCAAATTAACATCGCCAATTTCTAAATTGTGAATAAAAGCAGTGTTATTGGCCCCATCATAGCGGTAGCTTTTACTAATGTAGTCCATTAAAAAGTCTTTGATTTGATCCAATTCAATTTGAGGCAAATCATTCGGATTTTTGTAGTCCTTTTTCCAAATGACAAGTTTAATTAATACGAGAACATCATTCGGCTTTCGTTCTCTTTTAGGGTCAAATATTGTACGTTCTACATCGATATTGTATTTTGGTGTTATGAGTACATTGGAAGAGTTTTGTGGTATGCTTTGAAACTTTGTTAAAATTAAAAGTTTTTTTGTTAATAATAAAATATTAATTTTTTTTTAATTTTGTTTTTATTTTCTTCAAATCGATCGATTCGTTATAGAAAATTTTTCTACGACGTTTTTTAAGAGATAAGTTGGAAACTAAGCCGGTCGACTAAATTTAAGTATACTGTTCGAATGAGTGGATAAAAGTTGATCCAAAGTCGTTAATTAGTGGTGCGGCGATTTCGTAAATTTTAGAACTAGAACTTTTTCTAAATCCGAATGTAGACAAAATATTTTCTAATATTACAATTCAAAGAAGCACAATGCAAGAACAAAGACTTAATGTTATAGCAATCCTAAATATCGTAATCGAAGAGATAAGTCGTCTTGATGAAAATCAAATACTTGAAACAAATGCTTTAAAAAAGAATAGACGTTTAATATTTTAACAAAAAATTTTTTTGTAATTTATGTGCTTTGTTAAAGAGAGTTACCTTTTAATTTAGACATTAATAATATTTAAAAAAAAAATTAAGCTTTTTTTATAATTTTAGGCGTTTTTGTGACTCTCTTTCCCAACCCCTAAGGACCCTTAAAAGCTTCGACCCTCCATATGGAAATGTCACGCTACGTCCCTGAGTGTGATGTTAATGTTTAGAATCATAAGTGCTGATCAGAAACACTTGTGTGTTTGTAAGGAAGACCAATATTTTATAACTTGCCGTAAATATTGCACTATTATCAATTTAATGTCGTACCGTAACAAAATGTATCGTTGCATACCTGACTGTACCGTGCTGTAGATCATACCTTAGAAATTTAACCTAGCGTACAATGAGAAAATTTTTTTTTTTTAAATGACAAAAAATTTTTAAAAATTGCTCTTAATAAATCAAACTAGAAAATAGTTGTTTCGATGTTTCTCTAACATTCTTAAACATTTATCATTTGAAAAAAAACAGTTTTTTGTGAGATTTTATAAATATGAGATTTTAAAAAGAGTCGATAATATTTTGCCATAATTTTGCATGTGTTTTAAGGTTTATTAGAGGTAAATAGGAGGTTTATTGGAGTCTAATTGAGACAATAAACAATAATTTTGATAGAAAAAAATAAAATTTTTTTAGAAATTTCTTGGCATTTTTCGAATTTTAAACTAAGTCGAACAGTAACGTAATGGATATCAAATTTTTCCAAAGTTTTTTTAAAAAATCTATAAAAGATTAATAATATTGATTGATTTGACAGCTATTTTTCGTTTAAATTAGAAATACTCTATAAACTTACATATGTCCTTATTTCGGGTTTGATTTCATTATAGTTTAAAAGGACATCATTTTTGAATAGTTTTAATTGTAGATCAAATCTTAGTACACCTTAAAGGGAAAAAAATGTATAAAATTATCTTTCAATAATAAAAAATTTCATTAAGATCATATAATAACCTATGCATTTATTATCAAGTTCATAAAGGCCTCTCAAACATTTGCACTTTTTTTTACCAAATTCACTAGTGCTATCGAATGTTTCATAACATCGTTTGTTATCGGTCACGTTACATGAATTCTCATCACATTCTTTTTTTATTATCATCATAATAGAATGTTAAAATTTTAAAAGCTTAATTAAATTACCAGCATTTACGAAAGGAACAAAATCAATTGCCAACAAAAAAATAGCTAAAAATGTAAGATTAATATAAAACATCACTTTACTGTTTATTATTTTCATTTTATTGGCAAATATTTCTTATGGAAAAAGAAATTAAAGACTTTTAAAAAAAAATCAACTTAAAAAATCTTGAAAATAAAAATTAGCGATATTTGATTCTACAGACAGAAAATATTTGCTTATAAGTTGAAATAAAAAAAGAAAAAAAACTTGTTAAAATTTTTTTATTTCTTTTATTGATTTCAAAAAGTAAAAAAATTTCGTAATATTAAAGCAGATAAAAAGGTAATTACCAAGTTGACTTTAATAAGATACTTTCTTTTGTATTATTAAATCTCCTCGTATACTTCGGCACTCAAAAAGCAAATATTTTACTTTGAAAATTTTCCTCACATTTTACAAAGATTTAAAATTTTTTGATTTCAAGTTTATTGAATTCTCTTTATGTTGTTTTGTTCGTGATTATGTTCGGATTAGAAAAAAATAATGAATTTATTTGGTTTGTAGGCTTAATTCAAATATTTTTTTAAAAATATTTTCAAGGTTTAAACCTACACCTATTCAAAAAAGACCTAAATTAGAATTAGATGGAAAATTAATAAGGCTTTTTTTGTTGTTGTTAATTTTTTATTATGAAAATAATTAATTTTTTTTTCTATATTTTCGGTTTTGAATATTTTGTTTGAATCCAAACTCGGTACATTTTTAATTGTTTACCACGATTTATTTGCAATCGTTTATCTGATATATTCTGTTCTTTGATCAATCCGCACTCAGTGAATAACTTGTCCAAGTCATCTAAAAAATTTTTTTTTTAAAATGATGTTTTATTAATATTGAATTATAATCTCGTTAATCTTTAAAATAAGAAAATTCTTAAAATTTATACGACTTAAAACATTTTTATTTTTAATGATACAGTAGATTTATGATATTAGGTGACATTCATATAAGCATATTTAAAGACGTACATCCCATAGACGGTATCTTAAAACCTCATAAACTACTCAAGAGCAAGTTTTTAACAAAAAAATTTATAGATTTTTGAATTCATTAATTTCAATATCTTTGACTTTTATTTTTCCAAAAGATGATTCCGAAAATTTTAGGAAAAAAATTAAGTTTACAATGATAAAACCTAGTAAAATCTAGCGAAGTAAAAATTTGCCAATTTAAAAAGTGAGCTTATATTGTTTAAAAAAGTAGATTCAATTTTTGACAACCACATCGATTTTTAAATTAATTTTTACTTAGCCAGAATTCGAGTAAAGAAATTTAAATTTTTAAAATTTTTAAATTTAAATTTATTATCAAATTATTTCGTTAAATTATCGATGATTTAGGAAATTATTCGACGTGAAAAGTTTATTATTTAACTTAGAATATTTTGTTTTGAGAAAAATTTTTTTCATAAATTTTGATTATCGTCGAAAATCTTTTTATGTGTTAATTTTTTATTTTCTCTTTTTATATGTTTTTTTTTTACCTCCTTTTCTCATCTAACCTCTCTTATAGCCCCAGCCATATTTCGAGTATGGTCGGTGAGACTATAAACAATGTTTTACTGTAAATTAATTATTATATTGCATTTTATTTGCTCTTTTAAATTTTAAAGGATTAGAATTCATGTTGGAGCTATTTTTTAAAATTTTTTCAAATATTAATAAATTAAATAAATATTAAAAAATGCTTAGATTCTCTTTTATTCGTAATCAACCCTTTAAGAATCTCAATAATCTCACTAATAGAGCAGTTTATTATTGAACATTAAGATTCTAGCTATGTACTGGTATTCGACGAAAGAAAACCGTTTTATCTATACAAGTTCCGTTTGGCAATAATACTGGAAAACTCAGATAAATTTAATTTTAAATGTAGAGAAAAGCAAAACAATGGTATAGGTTAGTTTTATTTTATGTACTGTAAAAATTACTTCATTTTAAATTACTATGCTAAAGAAAGCCTAATGTGAAAACTAATCGAATTTTTTAAAATTTCATTAATTATGATATTTTTATTCATAAATCAACGAGATTGAAAAATATATCTAAAGAGTTATGACTATGTTAATTAGTCTATAATTTGAAAAAATTACCTTGTGTAAAAAATTTAACAAATGTTCCATCACCCCTGACATAAAAATTTTTTTCTAAGCATTGTCCTGGTTTAAATCTAAGCTGTGCTAGATCATACAACCCATAATCTCGAAACAAAATTTTTCCACCAGGTTTTAACAATTTTACTAAATTTTTAATAGTTTCAAGTTGCCTTCATAAAAAAATTTTGATATAATTTCTTAAATTTTTACTTAAATAAATAATTACTTTTCAGGTTTTATGGCACTTAAAACAAAAATCATAACAATTATATCTAATTCGCCTTCTTGAATTGGAAATTCATTTTTATGAAGGTCTGTAATATCGCAAACAAAAGCCTTACATCTATTTTCATTATAGTCTGGGCTTTGTTTAAAAATTTCAATAGCCGATGATGAAAAATCACAGCCATAAACATAAAGACTAGGATCACTTTTAAACAAAAAAAAATCAATCAAAATTTTTTAAAGTTTTTAATTTTTTTTTAACGTACTTGTTTGATCTAAGAATTGGAAAAATTGTGTTTCCAACACCACAACCAACTTCGAAAATTTTAAAATTTTCTCCATTCAATTCCGAATTGCCTAAGAGCTCTGGAAATTCAGTAAATAACCAGTTTCTATCTTTGAAAAATTTATTCTCGTGTATCGAATAGAATTTGTTCCAGTAATCACCGGCTTTTTTTTCGTAGTCCTCTTGAATATAAAAAATATTAATTTTTAGTATACTTGATTTATTTAATTCTTTGAGATATACCTGCTTTTTCATGCGACATTAGAACACTAGAGTTATTTTTGATTTTTGCTTCAGCTTGATCTAATAATTCTTGATCCCATTCGACATTATCCCTTTGTTTAAACAAAAAAAAATTATTAAATTTATTGTTTGTTTTTCTTGAAGTTAATTCAATTTTACCATGCGTTAAAATCAAAAACATTTTTTTCATTGGTCAAAAATCTATTACCAAATTGTTCTCTTTTATTTGTCGAATCTTGATTTTCTTCAGAATTCTGTGAATCGTTATGACTGACTACACTTTCATTCATTTTTTTTCCTAAAGATATGCTATTTTTTGATTTTTTTGAAATTTTTCTCTAAAAAATATTTAAATTTTTTGATAAAAATTAATTTAAGTTTTGAATTCAAAGAATAATTTTAATTTATAAAATTAACATTACCTTAGTTTTTCAATAAAGCATTATTTTATCGAGAAAATTTTGATTAAAAAACAAACACTGGAAAAACGACCGTCGAAAAAAAGCCCGTTCTATATATTGATTCTAAGTAAGGTGTCAAAAATGAATACTTATAAAAAATATAGGGAGTCAAAACTTACTATAATAATACATTAACATGATATGATATGTTGAGTAAATTTTTTACAAATGCTCTTTTAATATTTTTTGAGATAAGGGTACCCACAGTAAAAAAACTGTTACCCAAAAATAAATAACTGTTACCCAGAGGTATGAAACTTTTAAATACAGATCACTGTTTAACACAAAATTTCTGTGACTAAAAGGAAATTTTATTAAAGTTTTTTTTATTTTTTCTAAAAAAATGTTTTAAATTTTTCTAATTATTGGAAATCGATTTTCAAAATAATTTTGTTAGGCCTTTTTTTTTTTCTAAAAATGCTTTGGAAGGACCATAAAACAAAAAAATCAAATCGACCTTAAGATTCGCCAGCTTTTGAAGCTCTATCACTCAGTAGAGATCCTTTTTCAAAGCGTTTCTAAGTTATTGGAAAATAAGCCTTGTTTTATTGTGACTTTAAATCACTTGAACTTTAAACCGATGAGTATTGTTAGTTTTGTTTTTTTCAAAATGATTAAAAATAGTGTAAAAATTTTTTGTTTTCTGTGTTAAAAAGTTTTTGAGAGGGGTAAATGAATCTCTGTGGTTAAAATTTTTTGGTTGTGGATAACAGTGATTTGACTGTGAGTAACAGATTTTTTACTATGGGTACTAGGTAGGTCCATATTTTTCTAAAAAATGATCCAAGAAATTTTTCACAACATGGATTTATTTTGCCGAAAACACTCCTATAGAATTCTCCTCAAATATCAAATTCGCTTTTTTCTAGAATTGAAAAATAAACAAAAAACTAATTCTTTTAACCAATTAAAAAATTGGGTTTAAAATAGTTGAGTGCCGAAAATCTAGGCTTCAGTGCACTCAACTATTCCCAGTAATTTGAAATTTCTGATTTCAAAGCCACATGAAATAGCAAGGCTTTATGGTACATTATAACTAACTTGTACGCATTTTGTTCCTCGACTTTTCCTCAAATCTTCCTTGACTTTATTTTTAAAACTTTTCCTTTAACGAGAAAGCAAAGGAAGAGAAAGAAAAAAATCATACAAGTATGTTTTCTTTGGTACTATAAATGTTATCTGAACGCTGCTCTGTATGACTTATCAGAATAACAATGTCTCAAAATTACCACACAAGATAAAAACACATGTATTTACATCATCATAATGATAATGAAATAAATATTGTGTGTTTTTTTATCTTGTGTGGTAATTTTGAGACATTGGTAGATAAACGGCTAAAAGAATTGTTGATAATTTGTGTCTTTTCAAACGCTGTTAAATTTGGCTTTGGGTATTAATTAAGGTTTAAAACATTTTTCAAAAATTCCAATTAAGAAAGTTGCACTTTTAACTAGTTTATTAAATACTTTTAAAAATTATTTGATTCAAATTCAAAGAACAATTTTTACCAGAATTTAAAAAGACTAATTATATAAATTTTGGTAATTAGGAACATTTTTTTATTGAAATCAACAATGAACAAGTTTTTTTGAGCAAAAATTCATTTAAAAAAAATTTAAGAGCGAAATTTCTTTCACAGCAGAAATTTTGTTGTTGTTGTTTTTTAAGAAAAGAGTTAAGAAATTTTGAATATTATGGATATTCTAAAATAAAGACTTCAACTACTTTGAACATATTATTCTTATGAGTAAAACTGTTTCCATTTTATCTTTATTAAAAAATTTATTTTGAGCAAAATCTTAACTTAAATTTGCCAATTTTTAAATTGAGTAATTCCTACCTTATTATTCAATTTGAAAAAATCAAAAATTTTAAATGACGTTGAAATAGTAAAATTTTCTCTAAATATTCGAGAATCAAAATGAAATCATATAGAAATATAATATTTCTTATGATAGTATTTTTGAGTACTTCGCAAATTGGAACCAATTTATTAGATACAGAAAATAGCTTAGAGAACTTAGATAAAGATTACAATAGTTATATTAAAGAGATCGAAGAGGGACCATGCAATATCCCAATAGTGACTGAACCAATTTCTCAAAGAGAATTTTTAGACAAATATGCCTATACTTCTCCCGTTATATTCCGTTTCTCCGAGCAAATAACCTCTAAAAATAAGCTCTTTCAAGAAAAATGTCAATTAGAAAATTTAAAAAATTATTATGGTGATAAATATGTAACTGTGAGCTCAGCTAATACTTATTCTTATAAGCGTTATTCAATGAAATTAAATGATTACTTAGATCAACATATAATTCCTTTATCTAAGAAAAATTTAAGACCAGAGTTAAAATATGGTAATGAAACGTGGTATTTTTTCGGAGAGAATAATTTTACTGAATGGAAGTCTTTGTTTGATTTGTATCAAAAACCTAATTATTGGCTTCCTAAGCATACTCATGCATATAGTTTTGGTATAGCTGCTTTCTACACGGGTGTACCGTTTCATTTTCATGGTCCAGTTTTTGCTGAAACAATGGTGGGTAGAAAACGTTGGTTTCTTTATGAACCTAATCAAGCTCCTTATTTTGATCCAGATAAGTCGACTTTACATTGGTTCTTAGAAGAATATCCGAAATTACCACCAAATAAAAAACCTTATGAATGTATTTTAGGCCCGCTAGAGGTTATCTATTTTCCTGATAAGTGGATGCACGCCACGTTAAATGTTGACAATGTTGTTTTTATATCGACTTTTTTGAGTCCTTAAAGTTTTATCAATTATTTTTCTAAAATATAAAATCTAATTTTTTTTCGCTAATTTTTTACAAATAAAATAATTTTAATCTTTTATTAAATTTTTTAAAATTTTTAAACCCTTAAATTAGATCAACATGTCAAAAACAAAAATACAATACTTCTAAGCTTATCATTTCCATTAGTTTAAAAGTAAAGCTAATGAGAAACAGAAAAATTTGTTTTTATCTACATTCTTCTTTTAAAAAAAAATTATGGCGAGGTGTAAAGTTTCTCCAATAAAGGAACACCTTTTGCCATAAGGTTGCGACTAATTCAGCTATCACAACTTGAAATTTAAATCGAAACAACATAAATTTAAATTCTTAATTTAAAAAAAAAGTAACGATTATGAAATTAGTTACATACTCTGATATTTTGTTAAATTAATTTAATTCTAATGAAAAATGTGGTAGTCAATTAAAGCTTTTATTATAAAATTATTTATTAAGGAAATTTTCAACGATATCTCCTGAATTAAAAATAATGTTTGTCGTGTTAACACGACTACTAATAAAGTGGTGCTTGTTAATCTTTAATAAGTTATTAGTTACGTTTAGTTGGGTCTTGAATAATGCCTTTTTATTAGTCGAGTCAACTTTAACGTTTTCGTAAAAATAGTTCTTTGATGTTGTTTTAAGTTGTTTCTATTGTTTTCGATGCATACTTGAATCTTTTTATTAAATTTCTCGATTTTTTTAATACATTTAAATCATTTTGAAGTTGAGTTTCTAGTTCTGATTGGTTTTGTTTAATTGGTTTGTCTTGGTTTTGTATCATAATGCTGCGAATAAACTATCGGAATTTGAAAACTTGAAAATTTAAAAAAATTTTAACCATTTATTAGCGTTTAACAGCGACTTAGTGGTCAGAAAATAATTATTTTCTGACTCCTTTTACAGTACAATTCAAAACAAAGTTAACGAAAACATATGTTTACACATTCCGCAAACAGATTCAAAGCAGTTTCGAAACAAAAACGACACAGAAAAGAAACAAAACCGAAACAACACAAAGATATACAAACATGTTTTATTAAAAATCTAAGCAGAACATAAGGAAAACATTGCTGTTTTTTTTTAGATTATGTTTAGAAACATGTTTCTATGTATGTTTTAAAAAGCTTTGAGTTCTGTTTTGTTTTGTGTCTGCTCTGTTTAAACAGTGTTTAAACGAATCGTTAACTTTGTTTTGGATTGTACTGTAATATGAGTTTTGAATTTATATTTTTTACAGAAAATTTGTTATATTCCGATAGTTTACTCGCAGCATAACTTCTAATAATGTGCAGATGTTTTAAGGAAAAAATTTTCGCGGAAAAAAATTTTGAATTTTCCCTAAATTTCACATAAAATACTGTTTTTCAGAAGGAATTTATTGTCATTTTTGGAGGAAAATCAGGATGTATTAATTTATAAAGTCCTTATACAGTATCACCACTGTGTTTTCTTTTACTATGATTAAGTGCATAAAAATTCATAAATGCGATATTGGGTATTGTGTGTTTGTTTACATGTTTAATCGATATGCTAAATTTCTAAATTACGAGTTTAAATACCGCATTTCTTTGCAAAGTGATACTGTAATGTAAGTAAAATTTAAAATAAACAATCATATTTTTAACAAATTGAAAATTAAAATATAATGTTTGAGCTCAGCGAGTCTAATTATACACATGAATCCCTTTTTTTAAAGAAAAAAAATCGAGATTTTGAAGGCTTTATTTCCTGTTCAAAAATAATACACTTTTAAAGTCTGTTTTAGAAGATTGAACGAGTGTTTTATATCAAAAAAGACGTAAAAACATTTAAAACACCGAAAAGAGACATTTTTATTACAAAATCTTATGAGGAAGTGGTCGTAAAGCGGCCTCATCATTAGACTTAATAAATAAATAAATAAATAAATAAATAAATAAATAAATAAATAAATAAATAAATAAATAAATAAATAAAATAAAATCAAAATTTTTTGAGATTAATGGTTACACACAAAGAAAAAATTTTACCAAAAGATATGCAACTTTAAAAGACATATTACTGTATAACACAAATTTTATGTGGCTAATAGAAAATTAAATTAATGTTTTTAAAAAATTTTTAACACAGATTTTACTTTGGGTAATAGATTTCTCACTGTGGGTAGACCCAAATTTTTCTTGGAACGCTAAAAAAAAACGCTGAAAATTTTCTCGTTTAATCGAACAGAGTTTTTTGTCTATTTTTTTCAGAGATAATTATAAGTTAAAAAAATCTAAATAAATAGAACATTTTTGGTAAAAATCTGCAACGTTTGGCATGGAGTACGGTACATATATGGCTCCTCGCAACAACTATCAATTTACGATAAAAATTCAAGAAGTGAAAATAAAGGCTAGAATTAACTCTTAAAATTTCAAATTTAAAGCCATTCAGCAAAGAAGTTAAGTATGCTTTGTTACTGTATTAAATAATTGAGCATTTATGTTGAATTTTGTTTTGAAATTTTATTTGCATTTTAATTTTAGCTAAATTTTATTTTTCCTCTCAAAATTTTTTCTTATTTTTAATTGAAATCTTAGAAGGAATTTGATAAAATATCTCTTATTTTAATTTATTAGATTAAAACTAGACCTGATAAGTCTGTCTTGAAAAAAAATAAGTTAAAATTGGAAATTTAAGAAACTTTTAGTTTCTGTTTTCATTTCTAAAATCCAACAAAAAATAGAAAAAAAAATGATGTCAACTAGAACAAGCGAACAAGCTGCTAAAAAGCTAGGCATTATGATGTCTAGTCGATCATCTTCAAATGGTCAAGCAGCTAAACGCTTAATCATTAGAAATCTCAAAGGTATTTTCTTTTGTTTTAATTTAATCCTTTTATTAAAATTGGTTAAGCAAATTTTTTATAGTTGCTCCGCGTAATGAAGAAGATAATTTCTTAAGTCTATGGAAACATATTGACGAAGCAGTTCGAGCTATACATGAAAGTAGACCTGTATCAATGAGCCTTGAACTTTTGTATCAAAGTGTTGAGAATATATGCGCCGAAAAAAAGAGTAGTATGCTTTATTCGGCTTTGAGACAATTATGTGAAGAGCATATTAGACGAGAAGTGCCAAAACTTACTCTATATCCTTTTTTAATTTTAAAATTTATTTTTTTTATAAGTTCTAAATATTTTTATAATAGGAAAATCTTTGATACAATTAGCTTTAGATCAATATTAAGGTGAAAATTATTTGACTATTTTTAATTCGTCGGTTCGTAACTTATTCTTTTATTTATTGAACCATTTTAGCACAAGTTTGATAAAAATCGAAACTGATTTTCATAATCATAATTTTTTTTTAAAAAATATTTTTGAAAAAATTGAATTTTTAGTTTCTAAATTAAGCCGTTAATCTAACCAAAAATAATTTTTGCTTAAGCAGCTTAAGCGTATCGTCTCAAGCAATACTTCGTTTGATAATTTATTTCTGAAATAAAATAATTTTCGACAAGATCTTTAAAAAGAAATAGAATTAAAGTTTTTTATTAATTTTGATTGGCCTCAAAAAAAGTAAGATACCCATTTCGCATACCTTTTTCTTTTTTATACAAGTTTTATTTGTTTAATAATTTTTGATTTGAGACACGAATATTTAAATTTAATTTTTTCCTTAACTCACTTTTTTTTTATACGGAGATGAATGATCAAATAGAATATTTGAAATTACTCAACCGACATTGGGAAGACCATTGTTCTCATATGGTCATGATCTGTCAAATATTTCTTCCTTTAGACCGAGGATATGTTCTCAACAATCCTTTAATTCTATCCATATGGGACCTTGGTTTAGACTTGTTTAAGAATTATATCATAATCAATAAAACAGTTCAAACTAGATGCATCAGTGGTTTGCTTACTTTGATAGATAGTGAGAGAAGTGGAGAATTAATTGACAGGAGTTTAGTCAAGAGCTTATTGACCATGCTTTATAAACTTCAAGTATTCTTTTGACTAAGTATTTTTTTTCTAATTTTTGAAAATTTATTTTTTGTTTTTTAAAGCTTTATCAGCCTATATTTGAAACTGAATTCATAAAATCAAGTGAAAAACTATATTCACACGAAGGCGAAAGTCTTTTGCAAACATTCGAAATTCCAGAATATTTAAAACATGTTGAAAAACGTCTAAACGAAGAGAATAATCGTTTATTACATTATTTACATCCATCCACACGTCAGCCTTTGATAAATTGTGTTGAGCGTAATTTAATAGGTGAACATGTAAATACAATTTTGCAAAAAGGCTTTGACAATTTAATGGATGACAAACGTTTAGACGATTTGAAACTTTTGTACAATTTGCTTAGTCGCTTTTCAAACGGCGTTGAACAATTGAAAAATTTTTATAGTCAATATATCAAAAAACGAGGTCGTGATATTGTCATTAACCCTGAGAAAGATAACACTATGATTCAAGAATTACTTGATTTTAAAGAAAAATTAGATCTCATTAGTGAGTGTTGGAATAATAATGAAAAGTTTACTCATGCTTTAAAAGATTCATTTGAGCATTTTATAAATCAGAGATCAAATAAACCAGCCGAGTTAATAGCCAAGTATATTGACACTAAATTGAGAGCGGGTAATAAAGAAGCAACTGAAGAAGAATTGGACAAAATATTGGATAAAATAATGGTATTGTTTAGATTTATTCACGGAAAGGACGTGTTCGAAGCATTTTATAAAAAAGATTTGGCTAAACGTTTACTTGTTGGCAAAAGTGCGTCTGTCGATGCCGAAAAGAGTATGTTGTCTAAGCTTAAACAAGAGTGTGGTGGTGTTTTTACTCTTAAATTAGAGGGTATGTTTAAAGATATGGAACTTTCAAAAGATGTTATGAGTGCTTTTGAACAAGTAAATACTTTTGTTTTGAATTGTTTCTTTATTTTTCATGAATTTAATACCGACAAAAAAAATTTGTTTGTTGAGCCTTCAGGCATTTTTCAATTTAAAGCATTTTCTAAGTCAAAGCTGTGTTAGTTAATTTGTAAGTCAAACGAGTAGCTTCAAGAAAAAAGTTTCTGTGTTTAGTTGAAACTGCAGGTGGAATATTAAAAAACTAATTTTGTCTAAACTTGTTTTTAAAAATTGATAAAATAAAACATTATATACCGTAATCCGTCGATAGTTATACCAATCTGGGTTTTCAGATTTGTACCGTGTGATTTTAATATTGCAATGGAATCATAGACCTTTAGGAAAAAAATGGGTGGCTCAGTTTCGATATTGTACCGGTCCTACTATCGAGTAATTACGGTATCACAAAGAATCAGAAAATGCCTTTCAACTAACTTGAAACTATTGTCGCATTATTCGGAAATTGAGTGTAGCTTCCCGTCCGGTAGTTTAATTGAAAGGTTTACCAACTGCCGGTTGGTAAAATTTTCAATACAGTTGGATTTAAATTTATTCTTTTGATCGAGAATCTCTTGTGACTCCGTTGATTTTTTTCTACTAAACCTTCTTAAATAGTTTTGTTAGAAAGAAAAATTTATCATGATCTAGTTTAACTTTTTTTTAAAAAAAGTTAAATTTTTGTTTTTTATAAGTCCATGAAAAATTTATCGTCTTCCGAACAATTCAAGTGTAACAAATTGACATAGAAATATTTCATTTTGCAAGTCTAGAGACCTTCTCTTTTTTATTAAATGAACTTAGTTTTTGATAAAATGTCCATGAAAAATGCACATTTTTTTAAAGTGATTGTTGTTTTTTCAATAGTTCTAACAAATATCTTAAATTGGAATAATCCATTAGACTAATCCATAGGACTAAAAGTGATATTTTTCTTTATTGAAAAGAATTTTAATTTCCTTTTTAAGACTTTACTCTTAGTTCTCTCAGAACAGTTCTGTACTAAAGAGTTTAGAAAATATTTTTCTTCAATTTTCAGCAAAAAATCTTAACTAACTGAATTTTTTTCAAATTTATTTTTAGCAATTACAAATAAAAACTTCATTAAGTATTTATGTTAATGTACTTACATTGACACATTGGCCATCATACACTGCCTCAAACATTATTCTACCTCCTGAAGTAAGTCAAATTTTTTAAAAAGTTTATTGTGATTTATTTTTTAAGAAAAAAAAAATTATTCCATAGATGTCTCAACTCCAAGAGAAATTTACTGAATTCTACAAAAAAAAATATTCGGGTAGAAATTTACAATGGCAACCATCTTTAGGACATTGCCTAGTAAAAGGCCACATTTCACCAGGGGTATTATTTTTTTAAATTTTTCAAAGCATTTTTTTTATTTAAATTTATTTTGTGTTTAGAATAATAAAGAATTTCAATTATCCTTATATCAAACATTAGTGTTGTTATTATACAACGCTAAAGATGATCTTTCTTACGAGGAAATTTTTGAATCGACTAAAATCGAAGAAAATGAATTGAAGCGTACTTTACAATCACTAGCTTGTGGTAAAGTTCCTATTTTGACTAAAAGTTCAAAAGGTGTTGACGTTCATTCAGAAGATATTTTCAAATTTAATAAAAGTTTTACTCATAAGTTGTATCGTATCAGAATTAATCAAGTTCAATTGAAGGAAACAGTAAAATAAAATTTTAAATCAATAAAATCAAAAGTATTAAAAGTATTGTGGGTATTTTTTTTAAGCAAGAAGAAAATCAATCAACAAACGAGAAAGTATTTCAGGATAGACAATATCAAGTGGATGCAGCAATAGTTCGTATAATGAAAATGCGCAAATCACTACCACACAATCTCTTAGTTACAGAAGTAGTTGGTCAATTGAAGTTTTCAATTAAGCCAGCCGATATTAAAAAAAGAATAGAGAGTTTAATTGAGAGAGACTATTTAGCTCGCGATGAACAAAATCCGAATCAATACAATTATTTGGCATAAATTTATGAATAAGAATAATTTAATATTGGGTGATCTATTTATTTATTCATTTATCATATTCAAGTTTTTTTTTTTTAATCATTTTTCCCCTTTTTTTTTGGTCTAAAATTTGTAAAAAATCAAAATATAACCTTTAAAACATGCGTTTAGTATTATATATATTTTTTTTTTCTTCAATTTATAAAATAAAAAATATTTTGCTATTTACATACCAATTTTTAAAAGTTTTATTTAAATGAAATAGCATGATCTACAGTACAAATTAAAACTAACTTGTACAATTGTTTTTCTTTCCTCTTCCTATTCCTTTCTCAGGAAATAACAAGTTTGAAACAATAGTTTAGATTGATTGTTTTTTTCGGGGCAAGAGAAAAAGTGCGTACAAGTTGGTTTTAATTACTGTAATAAAAAAAAGCTAAAAAAAATTAGACTAAAAAAATTAAGCCCAAAGGCCAAAAACTTTTAAAACAATCGTATTTAATCGAAAAATTAAAGGCCAGTTATTTTCGGTAGAGAAATTTTAATGGGAAATCCACAATTACAGCACTTGCCTCGAAAAAGTGGCTTTACCATTATCATTACCTGACCATTGCCATTAAAAAAATTAGTAAAAAATTTGAAAAAATTTTTGAGTCGAAAATCTTAATGGCAACGGTAATGGTAAAGGTGATGGTAATGGTCAGGTAATGTTAATGCCACTTTATCGAGGCAAGTGCTGTACTCCTTTTTCATAATAATTAATGCCATCTTTAGTGAACCGTTATTTTTCGACAATTTCCATTACAATTACCATAAACTAAAGCTATGGTAAGGATCAAAAGTTAAGATTAAAGCGATACTTTTCCAGTAGACCCACTAAAAAAATTTACTCAAAGTAATGATGATTACTTTATGATCTTGCTAGGATCGTTTTGTTTTAAGGTTAATAGGTTGAAATTTCCCTTTTTAATTAATATTAATTTTAACTTTATTCTGGTTCTTATGGAAATCGAAGTAATTGTGAAAGCTTAGAAAGTTTTCTACGTGGAAAAATGTGGTCGGAAAGAGTCCGGGTATTTTTCTTAATTTTTTTTGACTTTTTTTTACCGTTTTTTCAGTAAATAAAAAAATCGGTCCTTTAACATTTAGATAAAACCTTGGGCTGATACAAGAATATTAGATGACCCTTAAACCTTCAGCAGAAAATGTATCCGAGGATACATGTCAAAAAATAGGTTAATTGGATTTATTTATACGAAATTTTTTTATCAATCATTTATGACTTTGGTTGCACTATTTCATCTAAAATAAAAAAAATCAAATAGATAATTTATTGAAATATTTTAATTAAAAAAATTTAAATAACTTGAAAAAAAATATTGTATGGTTTTGTGCAGGTAATAATTTAACTTGAAAAAATTGGAAAAAAATGTTCAAAAATAAATAACTGGAGTTTCATGAGTAAAATATTGAATAAATTTTTTATCAATTGCCTTGAATTTCATTATTAAGTCCACATAAAATTGATCGAGGTATAAAGTAATCTAAAGCTGAATCCTAACGAGAAAACGTAAATAAAAATTTGAATTTTTAAAAATTAAAAAAAAAATATTTTACAAAAACTTGTGGACACTGTCTTCTTGCGTACCACTCTACACTAAATAAACAAATTTGAATACCTATACCACTAAATAAACTGATCCATACAAATACATTCCATGCTGCACCATTTCCACGCGGAATAAATAGGCATATAACTAATAATAAAAATAATAAAAAATTATTTAAAAGCCTTTTTTATTATTTATTATTTTTTGCTTACAACCGAATCCTGAGAAAAGAAAAAACATAACTGGATAAAAGAATCCAAAAACAAATGATAAAATGTGCTCGTGAAATATCGAGCTTATAAATATGACTAGAAATTGTGATAATGCTCGATATTTTTTACCAAGTAATTTCGAACAATCAACATAGACATAATTGTACAACCAGTCTTGTACTAAAGTATTCCATGTTCTGTAATATGTGTTAAATGAACATGAGTTCCACCAATCCAAATAAAATTGTCTATCACCAAAACGAAGCATTTCTGCCCATGCGTTATGCCAACTGTGCAAAAATGAGAAAAATACTAAATAATTGAGAAAAATTTTAAATAAAGTGTGTTAAGATTTTTTTTTTACGGTAGGACTTACTCATCATTTGAATTAAAGCTCCTGGTAAAATACTAATTGAAATTAAATACACATATGATTTTAAAGTTAGTTCTTTGACTTTCAAGCTACCAAATACTGGTACACAAAAGCGATCAAATAGACAATAGGTATAAATTATAGTACCGCCTATTTCGGCAAAATAAAGTGACACTGATCTCCAGTTAACTTTTTTTGTTCTAGAAAATTGAAAAAATTTTTTAAAAATCCATTAGTTTTAAATAATGCCTTGGTGAAATCATATTGGGTGTTACTAAAACACGGACCACCAATTTTTTAAAAAACACGGACCGGACCCAGCAAGGCTTTAAACACTTCTGTCTAATTCCGACCACCATTTTTCTAGCTCAAAATATTACGAGCTGATTATTTCGATTTTCACAAGCGTCAAAAAAAAAGTGAAAAAAAAATTTAAAAATAAACCTGTCCACCTCTTAAATTTGTTTTTCAAACTCCGACCACAATTTTTCTAGCTTAAAATTTTACGATCTTTCACCCAAGACTATTATCTAAGCAGTCGGATGCTTCCTTAGTCCTAAGTAAAATATTATCCTTACTGTAATTTAAATTTTTGTTAAATTTTTTTCTAAATTGTTGTTAACAAAAAATAATTAATGATAAAGGTAAGCTTATGGTCTTGCGTAAAAGCTAAGACAATTTTCTACAAGAATATTGGTGGTCGGAATGAGTCCGGGTATTTTTCGAGTGGATAGGTATGGGTCCGTAAAATCATTTTTTTTTTCAACTTTTTGGATGAGGATGCAGGACTTAGAAAGCATCCGACCGCTAAGATAATAGTCTTGGGTGAAAGCTCGTAATATTTTGAGCTAGAAAAATGGTGGTCGGAATTAGACAGAAGTGTTTAAAGCCTTGCTGGGTCCGGTCCGTGTTTTTTGAAAAATTGGTGGTCCGTGTTTTAGTAACACCCATCATATTAACTTCTTCCAAAAAAAAATTTTAAAATTTTATTTTTTTTTTAAATCTTAATAAATATGATCCTTTTTTTTGTAGTAAAATGTGTGTTTCTTAGTTTTAATGAGTGTGTTGAAACGACTTTTGAATGTGGTTAAACGATTTTTAAGAATAATTGACATTTTTTTTTAATGAAACTTTTTTTTTTCAAAGTTTGAATTAGATTAGCCAAAGAACCCGTATTAAATAAAATTAAAAAAATTAAAACAAAATACATTAATAAGAGGTTAACCTATAGTTCAGAACTAAATTTTAATTTGGTAAATCCAGTGAGCAGTTTAGTTCCTTGAAATTGGGAAAATCTCTGTTAAGTTTAATTTGAAATTTTTCCAAATATTTTTGTCAAAAATCTTTATTAAAAGAAGATTGAAACTTTTTGAGAAGATTGGAAGATTGAAGCACAACTTAAGTATCTTTAATAGCAATCAAAGTTAACACTTTTTTTTTTTCTATAATTAATTTGGACATTAACACGGCCATTTGTTTTCATAGAATTCGATTTTAGTTCGAAGAATTAGATTCAGTAATAAATGCCTCGCGTTTTTATTCAAACGTTCTGTTATTTGAGGAAATAGAGTAAATATTTGGAATAAAGATTAAGATTTTTAATTAAGAGAGCGATAAACTTTGTCTTAAAGTAAGGCCGAATTCAATTCGATGTAAATAAAAACAAAATTCTGATTTAAGATTTCCATATTTGATATCAAAACAAAAAAGTTGGAAATTTTAAAATTTACCTAGGATATTCATTCCTATAGACTAAAGTTGGTGCAAACATAAAGTATAGATATTTTGAGAATTCTGGACATCCACTTGGTTTAGGCTTACTACTTTCATCTAAGAAAAAAAATTGAATTTATCACTTAAATTTTTAGATTAAATTATCGAATCAAAAAATACGTTTTTCATTATAATTCGAATTGTACAAAACACTTGTTATATTACTACGAACAAATGCATGAATCTTCATCAAAATACGAACCTAAAAATTAGAAAAAAAATAATTAAAAATATTTTTTGAAAATAATTTCTTTAATTTTTTTACTTGTTCAGTCAAAACAATAATTCTACAAACTACTGATACTGAAAATAAATTGAGTAATGGCACAGCAATCATTAGAAGTAAATAAATAATATAGATGATCAAGAAAAGAACATCAAAAATAATAGATTTTGTCCTTTGTCGTTTTAAAGCCCATAGTTTAAAAAAGAAATAAACTAAAAATAGACCGGACAGTTGCATTGGAAGCCAATAAAGTAGCATTGTACGCTGAAAGCCCTCAAAACAAAACCAAAACAGATCGAAATCTAAATTGAGTCTAATAATAAAGAAAAGTTAGATTTTTAGAGAACGATAACAAAATTTATAGTTTTTCTTTACTTTCCGGTAGTAGTGTAATCGTATATTAAAATTTGAGCACATATTATTATCAAAATGGATATGAAAATATGTCTAAATGTACGAATGTGACTAATTTTAAATAATTCTGTGAGTAATGATTCTCTATGCACAAAAACTTTTTCTTGAATTCCAGAACCATGTTTTAGCCTTAAAAAATTTTATAGTTTTCTGAATGCATTTTTTTTTCTCAAAAGGACATACTTGGTTGATTTGGCTAATGATATGTCAGTACCTGTGAATTGATATTTATTTTTTTTGAGAATATTTTCAATTTCATCTTTGAATGCTTCGCTTCTAGATGATATATCATTTACTAGTTCATGCTTGAATTTCTGTAATTAAAAAGTTTAAATTTTAGATAATTCACTAAAGAAAATGTGTTGAACAAAATAAGATTTTTCAAAAAGCTTTAAGAAAAAAACATAAATAAATAGTGTGTACTTTCAAATTCAAAATAAAAGCATATATAGTACATATCTTTAATAAAAAATTTTTTTGAATTTTTTGAAATAAGCTTTTAATTTCAATTTAATAAAAAAAAAACCTTAGATTTTTTATCATCTAAATTTAAAATAAGTGATCATAAATTAAATTAAGTGATCATAATTTAAGTTAGGTAATCATATTTGATTACATATTAGGTGAACAAGGTTTAGCTGATCGTCGAAGATCATGAAACCGATGATCAGGATATGACCAAATATTAGATGATCAGTTGATCACATAACCGACTAGACCCTATAAAGCAAAGATAAATTTATAGTTTTTAATTAGAAAAATAAACATCTATTTCGGATGAAACTACCTAATTACTAAAATTATTTTACAAAAATAGTGAACTTACCTGATTTATATTTAAAAAGATATCTTAAATTGCATTTAAACATTCTCTGAGAAATGTTTATGAGATGCTTAAGCTGCTCAAGAGCAAGTCTTAAGCAAAAAAAAGCCTAGTTGAACTTGTATTACTTAATCTATAAAACATTCCTTCAGAAATGATCGGTATTAGCTTGTTTTTAAATATTATTAGTTTCCTTTTTAATTAAATGTATTTTAATTTTTTAATTTGAGAAAAAAATTTTGTGTAGTGAAACAATGTAATATTGAAATTTAAAAATTAGTAAAGCAAGTTTAGAAGACAAACAAGACAGTGTGTTACATTTAATCACAAAATTTCTACCTTAAAAATTTTTTCAATTTTTTTTTCAATAGTCGACTCTAAATTCTCTTTCTGCAAATTTGAATTAAAAAAAATTAAATTTAACTAAATTAATCTATGATTATAGTAAGCTGTAATTATTTGAAAATTTGAAAATTTTTTTTACCATAATTCTGTCTTTTAGATATGCCAATTCAGCTTCGAAATCTTCATATTTAACTTCTCTCTCAGAATCTTTATTGTTTTCATTAGCTTCTATTCTACTTGAATCCGATGAGTCTCCCATGATCTCGATATTTTTAATATTTTCTATTTTTTTTTGAATTTTCAACAACAAAAAAACTTCCGAGTTTGTACTTGTTTTTTAATAAATATTTGAATTATTCTTCATTTAAAAACAAAAAATATATATAGATATTTAAAATGATTAATAATAGCATGATTTCAAATTAATAATTCATTTTTGTGAAGAGAAAAGAAAATTTAACTTTTTATTAAATTTAGTTAAAAGTTTTTTTTAAAACGAGTTTAAAAGAAAAAAAGCATTACGTCAAAGCCTTCGACACCAAATTTATCGAACCATAATTTTTTTTAATTATGTAATGTAATTTTGAAATTGAGAAGTAATATTATAGAAAAAAAACCTTAAAACTCCCACTAAATTAAATGGAATAGAAATTTAATTTCAAGCTTGTCTTAGAAAATGAAATAGAGCGCTCGGAATGCTAAAAGTTTATTTAGTTTATGAGTAAAAAACATTTAGATTTTAATTTTACCTTTGAAAATTTTAATTTTTTCAAGTTGTTAAATAAATAGAAACAAAAAAATAAATCAAAATACATAAATAAATTACATTACAAACTAAAAATAAAAATCCGAGATTTAATAACATGACGTTTTGGAATGACGAATTATAAGAATGGTATTGCCAATTCAAATTTATTATTTAAAACACAATTTGTTTATAATTCTTTCATTTCAATTCATTATATATACATATTAATTTAATTTTCACATTTCATACGGTATTGGATACATTGGATACCATTGATTAGAGTTAAATTAGACATAACAAAAAAGATCGAAAATAAAAAAATTTTAGCGTAAAATTTTGTTGTTTTCATTAAAAGTTAAATTTGAATTTAGGGTCCAATGAAAAACTTCACATGAATTGAAAAAAAATTTTTTATGCCTTGAATTAATTTTTAAAATTTAGCTTTTTTTAATCTAATTTTTAAATTGATTTTTTTGAGGTATGGTTAACCACAGGGCTCTAATCCGAGCTGGAATACAAGCCAACTTTTTGACTTGACAAGAAAAAAAATTTGATTCATTTATTAGAGAATGAGTTAAGGTGGGTCAACTTTTAGGCATTTTGGACCCGTTTGCAATCCTTATACATGTATTTTACAGTCGGTTTTAGGTAGGTTTGAGACTTTTCCCCAAAAATATTAAAGAGTTGTTTAACCGACTTCGACGGCCGTTATTTGGATGAACCGTCGACGTAGGTTAAACAATCTTGAAAAATTTGTATAAGGTAAAATATTCATGAATTTTTAAAATCCTTTTTCCAAACTGAACTTTGCTTGAGCAGTTTGGCGATAGTTGATTTTTTTGTTGAAGGGTACGTTTCTTTGCAGAGAGTTTTTAAGAAAATGAAACTTGACGTTAAACAGAAAATCCTTTGAATAGTTGTGTTAATGTCTTGGTAAATTAATTTAAGAGTTAAAAAAAAAAAAATTTACAAACTGGTTATTTTGAAATTTTTACAATTAAAAGATTTTTTGATTTTTTTAAATTAGTAAATATTAGCTTTTATTATATATCTTGGTTAATTTAGTTTTAATTAATCATACGACAAAAACCAAGTTGCCAAAAAACACGAGATTGAACGCGCTCGAGATATTAAAATTTTTTTTTTGAAAAATAACTACAAAAAAGACTCTAATAATTAAAAAACACATTTGTTAAGGAAAACTAACATTCTAAAATTAGATTTTCCCTAAAGGATTACTAAATAGAAATTTTGAATAGTTGTTTTCAAAAAATAAATCAAAATTACTCCTTAAAATACAATCATCTTTCAAAAGATTGTCTCGTTTATTTTTTTTAACTTATTGGTTACATTAGAAAAATTAAGAAAGGTCTTGGTAATGAGTCTTAGAAAAAATTTTTCTTTTCAAAATAAATTATCAAATTAAATTTTATATTTTCCTAATAAAACACGCATGTGATCGGTTCAGTCTTTTTTTATTTTTTCATTTTTCTAAAATTAAGATTAGAATAAAAAAAGAAAATTTTAGATTTAAAAAAAAAGAATTTAAATTTCTTTAGGTTCAGTATTCGAGCACAAAATTTTAATCTATGTGTATTCAGCAAAACCAATTTTTAAAAAGTGTAAAAATAAATTTTTTTGACTCAAGGGGTCCAGAAATATAATTTTTTTTGAATAAAATGTGTTATACTAATGCTTAAATCTCAACAATGCATTCACAAACTATATTCAGACTTTCGGCTGTTTTGTTGAATATACAGTGGTGATTTGATTCGAGGATTTTACCAAAATTATCGTAAAATATGGTAAATTAACCATAATTTACCAAATTTTCCGTAGAATACCGTAAAATCGTGAAAGTTAAAAACAGTTAATTAACCAAAATTATTGATAAAAAACCGTTTTTTACGATAATTTTGGTAAAATCTGGTTAAAAAAAAAGTGCCAAAATTTTTGGCAAAAATGCCTTTTTTTTTGAAAAATTCAATTTTTGTGTTTTTGTTTTTTTTTTCAAAATGCATTAAAAAAATTAACCAAATTTAACCGAAAATTACCTAAATTTTGGTTAATTTTTAACAAAAACGTTAAAAATGGTAAATTATGGATAATTTATAGAAAATTAAGAACTTTAATGAGAAATTAACAAGTTGACAAGTTTTTAAACAAATCTTTAGACAGTCTTAAATATCCCATTGGTATGGCCCATAGACGATGTCTAATGAAAGACTTTAAAACAGCTTTAGAACAAGTTTTAAACAAAAAAAGCATTTTTTTTGAAAAACGTTTTTGCTTTCATTAGACATCGTCTATGGGCCATACCAATGGGATATTTAAGACTGTCTAAAGATTTGTTTAAAAACTTGTCAACTTGTTAATTTCTCATTAAAGTTCTTAATTTTCTATAAATTATCCATAATTTACCATTTTTAACGTTTTTGTTAAAAATTAACCAAAATTTAGGTAATTTTCGGTTAAATTTGGTTAATTTTTTTAATGCATTTTGAAAAAAAAAACAAAAACACAAAAATTGAATTTTTCAAAAAAAAAGGCATTTTTGCCAAAAATTTTGGCACTTTTTTTTTAACCAGATTTTACCAAAATTATCGTAAAAAACGGTTTTTTATCAATAATTTTGGTTAATTAACTGTTTTTAACTTTCACGATTTTACGGTATTCTACGGAAAATTTGGTAAATTATGGTTAATTTACCATATTTTACGATAATTTTGGTAAAATCCTCGAATCAAATCACCACTGTAAAATTTAGACAGGAAAAAAAATTGGTAAAAACTTAACAAATTATTAAAATTTTTTTTGTATCTAGCCACAGTGAATCTCCATGATTCATCTAAAATAATACATTTTATATACCAGAAAAACAACAGTTCACTTAGTACATAAGAAAATCTGTAAAATTGTATATTTTTAAATCTTACTAATGTTTCTTTAAAAAAAAAATAACTAAAATGTGTATAATTTTAAGGAAAAGGCGTTCGTGAAAATTTGCAAAATTTAAAAAAAAAAATTTTTATTTTTAAATCATTATTTGTCCATTATTTTTTGTAACAAAATAGAATTAAAGTTAATTTAAAAAGAAAGTTCAATACAGAACTCAACTTAATCATTATAAATTTTATATTCTGATATTCTGTTCATGGAACATTAATGGATGTTCTTGTGTTTAAGCATTTTATTAGTCATAAGAGATCTTTTTTGAGAATATTTCCATAGCTCATTCCTTTTCAAAGAGTTCTTAAAATCTTCATAATTTAAGAATTGTTGCTTAGAGGTTAAACAATAGAGTTAAAAGAGCTTTTAAAAGTTATTTTTTAAAATTTGCATAACGAGAAATAAATAAGAAACTACTTCTTAGATTTTGGCGTTTTTTAAATGCTTTTTTAGATGATGGCGAATTTTAGTTAGGTGAAAAAGGTAATGAATATGAATCCTTAATGGATTTCAACACAATTATTTCCTTGGTTTTTACAGCACTGTATATTTATTATTTTATTTGTTTATTATACCCATAACATTAGATTTAAAATTAAAAATTAATTCTTATAAACTTTTGATTATTTACATTCGGATATGATCGTTTTTTTTTACTAATCTTAAGTTGACAGAAAATACGAGCTTATAAGATGGGCGAAAAAAAAATTATTTTCAAATTTAAGTTTTTTTCTTTGCCAATCTTAAAACCTCGTATTTTTGGCAAAGTGTTAATTTTGCTCAAATTTCAATTTAAGCAAAATTTTTTGCTCAAAAAAATAAAAAATTTAAATACGCAATTACTTGCACAGTAAATTTTTTTAAAACCAATCCTCTTTTCATTTAATTTCAACAAAAGTTTTAAAATGTAAAAAACTAAAGGATTGGTTTTTAAAGAATTCACTGTGCAAGTAATTGCGTATTTAAATTTTTTATTTTTTTGAGCAAAAAATAACAAATTGAAATCTGAGCAAAATTAACAATTTGCCTATTTTTTGATAATTTTGTCAAAGATTAGTGCTTCTTAATAAAAAAAAATTTTTTGACTTACTTTGGACTTTAATTTATAATTTAAAGTCAAAAGCTTTTCAAGTCAAAATAAACTTAACATTATCGATTTTCTGGTGTAGACAAATAAGGAAGCAAAAAAAAATCTACAGCCCGTTTTTTTTACAGTGGTGGTGCTTAATTTGTAACGTGACGTCATATGACGGGACATGACACCATATAACGCTATCTGACGGTCAAAAACCTATAAAATCTCAGTCAGCCGTCATATCGAGTCATCTAAAAACAGCTATAAATCACGTCAAATGACAAATTAATCAGCACCACTGTATATAATTCCAATTCTTATCGATTGAATTAGAAAAACTGATCACACGCTGTTAATAACGTAAAACCTTGTTAAGCGTCTCCATAAATCTTCTTATTTTAGGCGAACGGAAATCAAAAAAATTTTATCTAAATATTTCCCATTAAACTCTATCAGGAATGTCACAATAAATTTATTTTTCTTGAGTATGATTCAAAGAAGCGATTTTTAATGGCTTATAAGAAAGTTTTACGTATGCAAAAATTTCAAAAGAATTGCCAACGATGGCTTTTTATAAGTTTTTTTCTTAGTTTTAGTTAAAGTTGTCGGCTTTCAATATTTTTTGGAATTCATAACTTAGATGAAATGTTTCCTAAAAGAAAATAGCGTCTCTTTTAGAATTCTTAGTATTTTAACTTAAAAAGATCGATCTAAAATAACCGTCTGGCCAATATCCTACTTAAAATATCTTTAAAAAGTTAATAAATTTTTTTTTAAATAGGAAATCTTAAGAAAAAATTAATTTTTACAAAAAAAAATTTTTTCAAATTACTAAACAGATCCTGACTACATTTTTTTCTGATTTTTGTTGCTGAAATTTCCCACGAGAGTTACTAATTGTAACCACTTATTCTAAGTAAGGCTATGCGTTACCAAAAAATATTAATTTTAGATTCTTTTAATTTTGTAAATAAAGAGATATACAATTCATTTTGTATTAATTGTACGGTATGAGTTTGAAGAAATGTGCTATCCTTATTAATCGAGCTCATTAGCCAAATTTAATCTGCTCTTATAAAATTGGTTTTAAGCGAAAATTCTTCACTTAATTGAAGTAGACAACTTAAATTTATCTAAAAATGACCTTAAAGAAAATTGAAGCAAATTAGACTAAATTTAAGATAAAAAAACGATAAGAAAAAAAAAATTTTATTTAAAAATTTTCGTTTTATTTTTAAAGAAAAAATTGTAAAAATTCTTCTTTTTCATTTAGCTTTGGATCAAAATTTTGAAAAGAAAATTTTATAAATTAATCTTTTCTAAAATGAATTTTGAGAAAAATTTATTTTTTTTGAATAAAAAAAAAAGCGACACAATAAAAATATAAAAAATTGCAAAAAATAATGAATAAATAAGCTACGAAATTGAGATTAAATTTGAAAAGCCACGTTTAAAATCTTTCAAATCAATTGAACCATCATTTCCAATATTGACACCACTGAAAAATAGTTTTACTTGCTTTTGATTAAATTGTCTATCCAATCGACTATTTAATTTTAAAAGTAAATTTTCAGCTTCTTTTAAGCTTATTCGTCCATTGGAACCAGTGTCAACTGATTTAAATAAATACTCTATTAGAGTTTCAATTGATTCTGACTCACTTGTCTCAACCGATTTGCCAGATGGTGAGACTGGAACAGTCGAGCCGGATTGAATTAATTTCTCCACGACACTTGGTTTATTTATTGAGATTTGCACTGTATTTTGAGCAGGTGTTTCTTTGTTGTTGCTTATCAAAGTAGCCGTATAAGTTTGAAATTGTTCAATTGCAGATGCATTTTTATTTAAATAATTTTTGTATTCATTTAAACCCTCTTTTTCTAAATCGACTAATTTTAATGCATCAACATCGCCTTCTAACTCATATAAATTCGTGTTTTTTACTTGGGAAGCCAAAACAACACCCTCTAGTGGTTGTATGTCAACCACAAATTTAGGCAAATTTTCCGAATCAATTAGCGTATTTCCATATCTTTTGACATATTCTGTCGGATTAGCCTTAACGATACCTAAATACTGAAAATCTCTCTTTACATTTACTTGTGGTGTTTCCCATTGAATTATTATATTTTTAGGCTTAAGGGCTACAGGATCAATTTGATTAACTTGATTAAAAATAACTTTTCTTCTTTGCTGCGGATAAGGTAACCAACGTTCCACAATTACTGACTGAGGTTTAGCTGGTATTTGTGGAAGACGTTCAATAATTACTTTCCTGGGCGGTGGGGGTAATTTTTTACCACTTATAGTTATGACTTTACGGCCAACCTGTGGCGGGGGTACAGGAGGCGCTTCTCTAATTACTAAGGGTTCAGGAGTACTTGGCCTAGGAGGTTGCTGGCGAATTATTATAGGAGGGGCTGGTGGGGTCAATTTATTAGGAGACTTACTAATTATTATTTCACCCGGTGCAGGAGGCGTCGGGGGTCTTAGGTATCTAATAGCAAGTTCTTGTACGTACTCAACTTTTTGATGAGAAGCCTTTTTTATTATCTCTGGATCCGCATCCTCATTTATCGGATATTGATTAAGAGGTAGTGTACCTTTCCAATTAGCCGATTCGGCCTTGTTTAACCATAAACCACGCTCACCGTTAATTGATATTTCTTCTTGATCATCATTTAACGGTATAGGCTCACTTGAGCGCAAAACAGCAGTTTCTACTTCGCTAAAATGCTCATAAGGCATGGTAATATTTTCATAATTTAAATTAACAATTGAATTCAATGAGTTAAAATCATTGTAAAGACCATCGGAAATTATAGATGAAGTAGTGAGTATTTCTTTAGAAATAACTGTTTTAGGAACACTCATTGTTTTTTTTTGGTGTTTAAATCAAAACAAAAAAATAATCTCTTAAATTATTGTTCAATATTACTTAGCCTTTTATATATTGAGGACTTTTTTTTGTAGTTAAAGCGTAAAATTAAATTTTGATTGATTTTAAGCAAAAGGAAATTTTTATTTGATTGGCGAAAAGAATTGAGATAAAAAAAAAGCAATTAGATTAAGGAAAAAAAATAAAAGTGTCACTTTTCCTAACAAGACAATTTGGTTTTTGCTTAACAGAGGGATATTTGTGTCTGAACGTTTACCTAATTTTTTTTTATCTATATTTAAATAAAAACTTTCTCTCTCTTAATTCACTGTCATTATATATTAATTTTTCTGTCTTTAAGTATTAAGTATTTGTATGCTTGATTATTTGCAATAAATATTTGTTTTTTTTAAATGTAAAGAGCCTCGAGTTATTTTGTGTTTGAAAAATTTATTGTTTGTTATTAAATATAACCTAAAAGAATGTATGTTTAATATAAACGAGACTTGTTTTTGGAGTTAATTATTATTTAAAGTGATTTTTTTGTCACTTAAATGTAATGTTTAACCCTTGGTAAGTTTTGGGAACTGGCGTCAAAAAATTCATAAAGCAATTATTTTTTTCATTTGCAAAATAAAATTTTTTATTCAGGAGCTACATTTTTTTAAATAGACTTTTTATTTTACGTCAAATTGTAGACTAAGATTTAATTAAACAATTAGTGTTTAAGGTCTTATACAGTCATTATTGATTTAAAATTTTTAACAAACTTTTTAAATGAGTTTAAGGTAATTAAATTTAAACTGAAAAGAAAAATTCGTATTTGATTTCATTGAGAAACAAAAAAGACCTCAATTTGATTTTTTTGTTATCTTTTGACTTTATCTATGTTAAATTTTTATTTGACTCACACCGTCTTTAAAAACATCTTAATTTTACATTTTAATATCTTGATTTAAAAAAATAGCATTCTAAAAAATGAAAAGGAAATAAATTTAAAAATTTTGTCATAATTCTAAAAATTTTTAAGGTTCAGCAACCCATAAACCCTAGTATTTTATTTTTATAGGAAAACAAAAAAGTTAACTTTTTTTTCGGAAAAAAGGGCCATAATGTATTCTAAAACCATAAATATAATCTTCTTACGATATTTATTTCTTACGGGAATAATAAGTTTGATTTTCGTGAAAATTTTGGTTTTTTAGATGCATTCAATTCACAGAAAATATTTTTTCATGATAAATTTTTTTTAAATTGCTTATAAACATTTTTATATTATGAATTTAAAATTTAAAATTGTAAACTTAAAACAAAAGGTATAATAAAATGAAAGATTTATTTTAAATTTAAAAAAAAACAATTAAAATTTTCTATTTTAAATAAATTTTTAAAAATTAATTTTTTTATCTGAATCATTTTTTCTATAAATTTTTGTCTAATAATCTTCTAAAATAATGTTTTATCGCTTTAATTTATTTAGAAGCTTTTATTCTACTTCATCTATATCAACTTTTCTTACAAAAGCCTTTCTTTTACGATCAAAATCATTTCTATTCATAAACATGTCTATTTTCATTTCATTTAATTCTGTTTCTTCTTGTTCTAATACAACGTTTTGAAATTTTATAGTCCTAAAGATTTCTTGTTTCATATTCAAGTACTTTTTCAATTTTTGCTCATCATTTGAGTACTTGGAAGCAAAAAGTTTTATCTTGTCCAAAAAGTCTAAATTCATATCTAATAACTGAACATTTTCATTAAAAATTGTTTCAAATTTTTTATCAATATCATCGATTAAATTCAACTCAATTGCTTCTTTTGTTAATAATGGAATCGCCGAGTTTTTTAAATAATCAAGAGCTGATTTCCCAATTCGCTTAGGAGCGGTAATGGTGTGCAATTCTGACCCGTAAAGTCCCATGTTCTTATAATGTGGATTTAATACGATGTCATCTTGAGCAAAGACAAAATCAGACGCAAGTGCCATGTAGACACCACCAGCGCCAGCATTTGTTTGAATTGCAGAAATTGTTATTAAATTTTTCATAAAAAGAATTTCTTTAACAACATTATTTATCTCTTTAATATTATTCCATGCTTCTTGTGCCTGGTCTTTTGCATTTTCAATCTCATTTAAGCGAATGCCGTTCGACCAATTTTTTTTACTACCCGCAAAAACTAAAACATTTATATCTTGTTTAGAACATTCTTTAATTGCTTCGACGAGACGTTTACATTTTCTTGTGTCCATAGCACCATTGTAAAAATTAAAAAATAATATGCCAGCTTTCGAATGTTTTTCAAAACTTATTTCTTGATATGTATTTTCTAGATAAGGAGCTGATAAATTAGAAACTTCGCTCTCAGGTATAATTTCAATATTATCTAAATGAATAGTTGATGGAAGTTTAATAGGGAATTAAACTTCTATACTTTTAACTGAACGTAAACATGCCGTCTTTTGTTTTAATACAGATAGCATCGCTTCGTTTCGCGAAAACTTCACCATTTTTTATATGTATCTTTGGCTTGAAGTAAACTTCATTATACGCCAAAAAGAAATCGTGTGATTTTTACTCCATTAAAAAGAAACTCAGCTTTAAGACCAGGTTGGGTGTCCTTCCCAATTTATTATTCTTTCTAAATCAGTACTCTTTAATGTTTTATGTAAATTTCCTTTAACATCTGGCTTTGAATAATCTAAAGGTTCTGGTCTAAAATTTGGATCATCTAATTTAGAAAAACACTCAACAATTAATTTTGTAGCTGTTCTACTAATTAAACTATTTAATAATTCTCCTTTTGTAATATTGTATGGCATTCTGAAATTTGAAGTTGCCCAAATATTCCCAGCATCCATTTCTTTGTCAGCTTCAAGAATAGTTACTCCCCATTCGGGCAGATTTTTTAAAATTGCCCAGTCTAATGATGATGGACCACGATCACCTTTTACACCTGGATGAACAATTAAGCATTTTATTTTTTTGTAGATGTCTTCTGGAATGGCTTTTTTCAAGAAAGGGCAAACTATAATATCTGGATTTACTTCATTTACCTTATCACGCATTTGATCATCAGTTTTGGCTAAACTAAAGTCCACTTTATGCTCCATGCCTTTGAGGATTTTTTCTATATTTTGGGTTAATCCATTGTAAGCAGAAGATAAAACTAAAACTTTGTATATTTTATTAGTTTTAATTCTATCATTTATTTTTTTTGTTTTAATGAATTTATTAAAGTTTTCTTTTTTATATATCTCATCAACTAAGTTAACCTGTCTAATTCCTTTTTGTAAGAGACATGCATTTAGAACATTAAAAGCAAGAGTCGATAAAGTTAATAAACCAACACCACCAGGAACTGTAGTATAGAAAGAGGATTTTTCATACGAAGAAGGACAAATGTCACCAACTATTCTTTGTTTATTATTGGAATTTTTTTTTTGGTTAATTCCAACATCAATCAATACAACGCCATTTTTGATATTTTCTGGCTTAATTAAGTGAGGTACACCACAATCAGAAACTAAAATATCTGCATTCTTACAATAATCTTCTAAATTTTTTGTAAAAATATAGCAATTTGAAACAGACGAGTGAAAAGGATGTGACGAGAGCATTTGGGAAAGCGGCTTCCCACTTAATTTTCCCTTTCCAATTATTAAAACATTTTTTCCGGAAGCTTTTGTATCATAATAAGCAATTAAAGAACAAATACCAAGTGATGTTGCAGGTTTCAAAGCCAGATAGTCGTTGTTATAAATACTAACGGGTGTTCAATAATAAATGACCGTTTGTGTTTTGTAAAAAAAAAATATGTTCCAGTGAACCAATATTGTTGAAATTTTATACATATACTGCCACTATTCTTGTTTAAGAAATTAGTTTATTCAACATTCTACCTCTTTTTATCCGGGAGCTGTATCAAACGGCCTTGACCCACTTTAGACCCAAAATGTCCCCAAGGTTTTAGATATTTCGAAATTTTTATTTATAAATTTTCGGATGTGAAATTATTTGCTGATTAAAATGATATATAGAACATTTTATTATCGTGTTCCGTTCGAAAGTTATCGAAAAAAAAACGTCAAAAAATGACATTTTTCAAAAATACCAGAAAATGGACTTTTTTGATTATTTTTTCTTCAACTTTCGATTCATATGAAATTTGGCACGTTTATAAAGAACTTAGCTTAGTCAAGTCATTATATAATAGTGTCAAATTACAAAGCAATAAATGCAGATTCAAAAAATATATAAAACTAAGCGGTTGATAAAATTATTTATAGACGTTTTAAAGCCATTTGAATAAGGATTATCAAGGTATTATTTACATAAAACCTTGATTTTCCTTTGTTGTCAGGGAATATTTCAAAAAATTGACCTTTAGTGATTTTGAATTCTGGTTTTTAATTTTTTTCGGATGTTTTCCAACTTTTTTCTTTAAAAATATCCAGTTCCTTCTAAGATTTATTTTCATATAAATAATTTTACTTGTAGCAGTTCGGTAAAACCTTTAAATTATGACTTTCACTTTTTAGAAACCAAGCTTACCACCGCTTAGTTTTATATATTTTTTGAATCTGCATTTATTGCTTTTTAATTTGACACTATTATATAATGACTTGACTTTTACCTCTTAATGTATTTAGTACCTGAACACACCGATTATTCTGGTATTTCCCCAGCATCAACTAATTAATATCTTTTCCATGTAATTTTTTAATTCGAACGAAGATTTTTTTTCGTTTTCTTATATAAAACATGCAGCTGCTAGATAAAATAAATAGTAAAAGGTCAAAAATAAATCAAAGCTCAAATAATTATTTCTAAATTTGTATTATTTTACTTACAATAAAATTAATTTTTTTAGCTTTTATTTGGAATAAAAAAAATTAAGCAAATTATTATGAATATAATTAATTTTTTATTTCGAAATATTTAATCCGAACAGAAATTTTTGACTCCCCAAATGTTCGGATTAACGCGACGTGACTGTAATTTAAACGTAAATATCATTTATGGTAATTCTAAGAATGAAATTTGAATAGTCAAATTGGTCTTTTTAAAATCAAAATCTAAAAAAATATTCTAAGATAAAAAATAAACAAGAATTACCGTATTACCTTGCAAAGAAATGCGGCAATTAAATTCGAAATTTCGAGTTTTGCCATACGCATTAAACATGTAAAAAGGCATTATTTTTTTAAAGGATAAATGCGGCATTTA
>NTPY01000456.1:703628-720309 GCA_002922825.1 Brachionus calyciflorus
ACAAGAAAAATAGAATAGACTTGTTTAAAGTTTAGAGTTTAATTACGTAATTTATTTTTGATAATTTTTATAAATTTATAAATATCATGTTTTATTAGTTTGAATTAGATCGTTTTTTTGTTTAAAATTTAACACTGAAAGATTATTTTAAAAATTTTTGAGACAAAAATCTATTTGAATTCGAAAAATCTTAATGTTTTTTTTTCTTTATTTAAAACAAAGATAATATTAGTAACCGACGCATACTCTGAAACATAAAGTCACAATTAGTCTTTATACTATCCAATGTTTCTTTTTTGAAACCGGTTCCATTGGACTGTTCTTGGGCAATAAGTGACTCCTAGTACAATTCTTAATGATAAAGAGTGACTTCATGTGACTTTATAATTTAAGCATGACTAAATATACAATATGTGACAATCTAAGGACAACAGAAAAAATAAATTAACGTGAATTTCCGTTACTTCGTGAGACTTTATTTGACTATCATTTTTTATGCTTTAAAAGCATTTAAAAGCTAAAAAAATTATTTTTAATGGTTGAATCTTTATGGACTGTAAACTTTAATTGGAAATATTTAGTTGTTATTGAGCCATAACCATATCATTTTTCGAATTTTAACAAAAATTCGAGTACGAGCCTTAAATGACTGGTAGAGGCTTGTTTTTTTTGGACTCGTAAACGACTTTGATTAAATTTTTGAAAACTTGCCATATATATAAACAACCTTACCTTTGCTAAAATATGCTAGCCACGAATACCTCGTAGCTCGCAAATAACTTTGATCTTTTTTAGAACGTCTTATTCGTTCAGTTTATCTTTTTAATTTCTTTACTTGTTCAAATAATTATTTTTTCGGGATTTTTTTAAAATTTTAATTGAATACACTCGATTTTAATTTAACTAATTACGAAAATTATTTCAATTATTTGGCTTTTTACAAGTTATTATAAAAAAAATATAAATTTTTTCTCCATACCTCCCCGTTTAATTTATTTTGTAGATTACTGAATTAAATGTATTCGTTTGTTAAGTTTAGTAAAAATCATTCTAACTTTGTGGTAATTGAGTAAGACCCATCTAAATCACTCTGTATCTTAAAAGGAGCTTAAAAAAAGAATATATCTATGACAAAATTGAAAACGGTTCAATTGACATTCTTTACCTTTTTTTTCTTGCTAAGGCCTATATTTTTAGTTTTAATAAAATTGTTTTAAATAAACACTTTATAACAATTTACTGAGTAATTTTATAAGTTAAAAAGTTATTTGAATCTTCATCCATTGAAATAATATGATTTAAATTTAATTTACCTAGCCAAAAAAGATAATACTAATTCTTTTTATAGCTTGTGCATCTAAAATTGTATAATTAAGATACACGAAGAAGGGCTTTATACCCGAGTACAAAACTTTATTTACTGAAGGCTTGGTCAGACCTAAAGAACATTACCTTAGCTAAAATACGCATACCTCGTAACTCGCAAATAATTTTGATCTTTTTCATTAGGCTTTTTGCTTAACATCTGATTGAGACTTGTTTTTCATTCGGTTTAAATTTTTTTAGTGACTTTGGCTCGAGTCGAGTCTCAAAATAGAAGAAAGACTTGAAAGGACTTATTTTTAAAAATCAAAAAAGTTAATGGATTTAATGTAAAAATTAAAACTCCTTTGGTCTTTTTTTGTTTACGACATAACTATGAAAACAAGGCGTCTTTAACCATTCAAAAATTAACTTTAAAAGTTGTCCACTCTTTTAAATATTATAATTAGAAATTCTGATTTAAAGGTCGATTTTTTTTTGGAAAGAGAACCAAAATTTTTCCGTAACTTGGCTAACTGAACTATTTGTGAAAGAAAACTAAAAAAATTTAGAAAATTGTTGTAATTGATTTTAATAATGTGTATACCTAATCACCACACTCAAAAGACGTTTATACACATTTGCTAAAACTTTGAAACACATTTTCCTATTATCACACTTTAAAAGTTTTTTACATAATTTTCGTTATCAAGAAAATATAAAATTATTGTATTTTTAAAAATTTTCCGATTTTTTTTATTTTAGAAACTTTCTTGCAATCAAACTTGGTAAACATCAAATTATCTAATCAATTTTCATTGAAACTTAAAATTAAAATTTTTAATTATTACAAAAATTTTATTTAGCAACAAAATTTAATAATTAAAACCTAAATATCATTGATAGTAATTCTTAGAACGAAATTTGAAATTTTTGAAAAAAGGTCAAAATCTAAAAGGTATATTATCATTTTATGCCTTTTTATTTTTATAAGATTTTGCTAAATTAGGACTTTTTCAGTTTATGACTTATTATTCTATGCCACAATCAAATAAAACAAAAAATTTAAGAAAAGTCAAAAAAAAATAAATGGAAATTGATTATGAATCAATTTTTCATTTATTGATTGTTAATATTAATCGCGGTCCTGATCAAAAATGAGATCGTGTTGGGAAAAACGTGGCGTTTCTTCTATTTCTGAAACAACTTTTTTAACAGATTATGTTCAAAACTTAAATTCAAATGTTGATTCAATTTAAACTAAATGAAAACTTAATGACTTATTTTGAAGACAAATTGTTTGAAGGTAATTTTGAATCGAAATTATGGAACCACAGGAATTCAATTGGTTCAAGTTCCAACACCCAAGCAAAAGTTTTTCAATATAAACTTAATAAATGAGTCGCTAAATCTAATCCAAATATATCAATTTTTTTCGGTGTTTCCAAAATTAATACAAAAATCAGTGAATATGAATACGGTATAGATTAAATTATAATCGAAAGCTTTATATTTTTTAGTGTATTTAAAAGTCTTTAAATAATTAGTCATACAGCATCGTGAAAATATTAGAGAAAAATATAAAATTTTTTCTGAAAACTAAGAGAAAAACGTGATTTTTACAGTATTATTTCCTTAGTTCTCAGTAGGGTTGTGCATCGATTTTTTTTTACTTTTCGAAAAAATAAAAAAATCTTCGAAAAACTTAAACAAAAAGGTGTAAATTAAGCCGAAAAAATTTAACCAAACGAAAGAAAAACAAAATTAAGCGAGGCAAAAGACCTTTTTAGAATTTAGTAAAATTTTTAAATTTTTTATCGATGCTTTGTATCGAAAATTAATATCGATATATTTTTCGATAAAATTAATCGATAAATTGAAAAATCTAAACTTTAGACGATTTAAGTATAGTTACAGTACGATCCAAAACAAAGTTAACGACCTGTTTAAACTCTGTTTATACAGAACATACATTAAACAAAACCAAAACAGAAACAAAACCAAACCTAAACAGAAACATTTTAAAATGGTTTTGTGTTGGTTTTTTGTCGATTTTGTTTCTGTTTAGGTTTGGTTTTGTTTCGGTTCTGTGTCGGTTTTGTGTATGCTCTGTTTAAACATTGTTTATGTTTTCGTTAACTTTGTTTCGGATTGTACTGTACAATAGGTAACTTAAAATTTGTAAACTATTTTCTTTCACTTTTATTTTTGAAAAAAAAATTTATGAAAAAAAAAATTGACAAAAAGCTCAAAGCAGTTACAGTAAGAGTGATACGAAAGGCTTGGGTGATCAATCCAGCTTTGTATCCTCTGAAAGCTGGTATAATACAAATGCATTAAGTAAAAGATAAAATCCTACAAATCTTATACATTTTTTATATTAGATCTATTATAAAAACTTATGCAAAATATTTTGCTTAAAAAACATGATTTTAATTTTTTAAATAATCTTTTTAATTTTAATCTTACCGAAAACTTAATCAAAAATGTTAAATCGAAAAAAATAATCGAAAACGAATATTGAAAATAAAAGATTTCTTTCTTATTTCTCTTGTTTCGTAAATATTGTTTAATCTAAAATATTTCGATGTAAAATAATAGACCGATAAGGTTCAACTTTTCTATCCGATAATTTTCTTTTTTGTGAAAAGTATATCGAACGCTTTTTAGCGAAAAACATCGATTAACAGCTAATCGATGCACAACCCTAGTTCTCAGCCAATCCTTATGAAATTGCTTATGAAATTTTGGATATAAGTTAAAACAACTTTTAGGTACCTCCCAAAAAAAATCGGTCGATTTGAAAAAAAATTTAAGTTAGAAAATGACTTCAAAATTCAAAAATCGCCAATCGCTAACACTTAAAGACTGAATCAAATCTGTAACAATACGGCAAGAAGGAAAAACGTTGGAAGCTATATCGTGCATTAAAAGTATAATTGATCTGTACAATCAGACAAATTCGTATCAGGACTGTCCTAGATCAGTTAGACTGCGAATATCTGATAGAAATTTTATCCGTCTATTGAAGAAAAATCGCCCTGAGCCATCCTATGTTCTAGCAAATCAATGGAAATTGTCTAATGTAAAGATTGCATCTTCATCTCTATTCATGTTTTTGGCAAATAAGCTCGAATGGAAAGTTGCTGTCAAGAAACCTAGATTTTGTGCAAATCAAGTTAAAGCTAGAAAAGATTTTTGTAAAATGGTAAAATCAAAGTCCGTATAGAGACAAGTTCTTTTCATTGATGAAATGAACATTGAAAATGACAACCGAAAAAATAGAATTTTTTTTCGTAGGACAAATGCAAAGAAATACAGGATTGTATCATTCAGCGTACAAAGCAAGGTAGTGGTTCGATTGCATATGGTGTTATTTGAGTTATTATGGTCTAGGTATTAATTGTATCTTTTATCGGAGATTAAATACAACCAGATAGATACAAATTTTAAATTAAAACTTGATTAAATCGGTGGAAAAACTACGCCAAGACAAGCCGTTCATATTTTAGCAAGACAATGCACCTTGCCATAGAGCCAAAATAGTAAACGATTAGTTAACTGTTAAAAAAAAAGAGTTTCTAAAGTGTCCAGAAAACAGTACAGATTTAAATTGTATTGAAAATTTAAGGAGTTGGGTAGATAGAAGGCTTGCAAAAGTAGGGTCATGATCCCTGGACGAATTAAAAGAAATTTTACCAGAAATCCTAGAAAGAGTCTCTAAAAAGGTAATCGAGTATCTCGTTGACTTATTGCCGAGAAGAATTAATCCATGCATGACTCTCCTCTTCAAAACATAGCTTTGCGTTTTTTTACTAGATTTTTTATTTTTCCTGTAAAATAAACAAAAACCTAATTTTTAAATAAATTAAAATGGGAGGGTAAGTAAAAAGAAAATTTTAAGTAGGAAAATTGCATAAAAAATTGAAAAAAATGAATGAATTTTTTTGTGAAGAGCTGTGTGATCACATAAACATTCCAAAACAAGAAATTTTTAGACAATTTTATATGATTTCGGTATGGTAAATTACAGAACAAACTAATTAAATTTTGGATGTACAACCAATGTTGAATTAAGAGACAGTTGCTTCGAACCAAGCTTCAAACTTAGCTCCTTAAAAACGATTGACAATTGTTTTGAACAATATAAAAATTGTGAACAATATAGCAGACCTGAGTTCTTTTAGAGATTTTTTTTTCGACTTTTAAAAAAATTATTAAAATAAGACTCTATCATTAAATGACTTTTATTAAATATATCAAAGCGTGACTATTTCAATTTATGCCTTTTAAAAAAAATTCAAAAAAAAATATAATTGAGATTAATTTAATCTATACCATATTTATAATGTTATTAAAATTAATTTAAAAATGAACATGATCGTAAATATTGCTGTAAATCGATGAGATTCATTTCTAAATTCTCTAAAAGATTTTTATATCTTTTATCTTTTTCAACGTCTATAGCTCTACCTTTCGGACCGGATTTACCAAGTAGACGAGTATCTTAATCAACTCTAATCTTTTTGTCAATCTTTACTTATTGATAGTATAGGCTCTAGGAATTTAATTTATAGTGGAATATTTAGTTTAATTATTTAATTAATTTTACGAATATTAAAAATTAATTTCGAATCTACAAGAAAAATATTGTCTAATTTAAGTCTAAAAGGCATTCAGAGATATCATTAATGGACTTTGACCATTATTGATATTTAGCAAGCTTATAGACTTTATTAATGACTGATTAAAGCTTTTTGAAGAAAGAAAACTAAACGCTAAACTTTGGAATTGAATTTGGTTTGATTTAAATATGTATTCCAGTGTTTCAAGTTACCAGGAAGTTTTAACTGAATTATTCGGGATAAAAGCCAGGAGTTCTTTGTTTTAAATAAGAATCCTAAAAAAACCCGACTTTCTTTGATTTTTTCACAATGCTGTAAATTAAAATTCACTGTAATTATTTTAGTGAAAAATCGCCTTTTTGTAAAAACTTTTGTGAGAAAATGAAAAAAAAATGATTTAAAATTTCACAATTAGGGTCATTTACTTTTTTATGAAATTTTGTTCATCTTATAGGAGAATTTCTTCTACATACATGTGCTTACAAACTTTTACACCTTCTGCTTATTACCGCCTAAAATGTAGTCACGATTTGATATATTTAAAGTCTTATTTTGATAATTTTCAAAAAAGTCTTAAAAAAATAAAATGGAATAAATAAAAACAGGCATAGAATGATAATAAATCATCTAAAAATATGTTCTAATAAAAAAAACAAAAATTATTTAAGCTTTTTAAAATTAAATAATACTTTTTATTTATTTTTTTTAATTTATTTTTTTTTTTACTAAGAAACTTTTTCAGTTTAAAGGACTGATAATAATTAAATTTTTATCAAAACTTTTTTGAACATCCATAAAAACAAGAAATAGAATAGACTTGTTTAAAGTAGAGATTTAAATTAACTAATTTATTCTTGATAATTTTTTTAATTTTAAAAAATCATGTTTTATTAATTTGAATTAGTTCGTTTTTTTCTTTTAAATTAACCCTGAAAGATATAATTCTAAAAACATTTTTAAAGTTACACAAAGTTATTGAGGTAAAATATTTATATCTTATCAGTCAAATAGGCTAAAAAAATATTATGTTTGTTTTAAACAAAACAAGAAAAGCCTAATTTTTTAGTTTTTATTAGATCGTTTTTTTTTGTTTTTATTTAACGATGAAAGATTTTTTTTAAATTGAGACAAAAATGAATCTGAATTCTAAAAATCTCTAATCCTATTCAACAAATAATAAAAATTATGCTGAGAGACTAAGTAGAACAAATTTTTACTTCACTTTTCAAGTTCCTCTCAAGATTTGGCTTGATTAAACGAACTTGTAAAGCTAACCTTCTACGAATCCGTCATGGTTAATTCTCAGCTGTTTAAGCTCTGCTCTTTAACTTATTTTTCTAATCTATTTTATTTCAATTTTTTTAGGTTTTATAGGCGTTTATGCTTTCTAAACGTTGACAAGATTCCATGCCATCCTTCCCAGTTATTTTAGGAACATAAAAAATATACAAAGAGAATGAGATAAAGTTATTTTGCTGCTAATCTAACCATGAAAGTTTATCTGCTAAAGACATAGCAATAAAGACTAAAGTTTTTAACTATAAAAATATGAGTAAAAACTTAAAAAGTTAGAATAAAAAAAGTTTTTAAAATGTATTCGTAAAGTCTTTTTACTCCTGTGCATAAAGAGAAAAAGGCATACATTATTAAGGTGTTGGCTTTCGTATAATTTAATTGTTATTAGCCTTGATCATGTCTTTGACTAAGAACTATGGCGATTCCGCAATTTAATGCATTGATTGTGATAGTTAGTATATTGGGAAATTTTTAGCGCGTTTTTATTGGTCAGTTTTGAAAATATTTTGATTAACTACGATATCTTGCGATTTTGTCCCGTTTTCAATATTAACCTTTTTTGATTATACCGATTTCCCTAAATACAATATCATTTTAAATTTGTTTGATTATGTCCCATTTTTCGATTATTTAAAATTTTAATAAATTTCCAAGTGACGAATCAAAAAAAAAGAATCTAAAAATATTAAAGGCGAAAAAAAAGACTTTTATAACCATATATCTTATCTAATTGAACTAAAACTCTATTAAGTTCTTATTTCTATTCTTATTTCCCATTTTAATTATGTGCCCATTTTCGTCAAGATTGAGGAACGAAATGGGAATGTGATTTCTTGTCAACGTATAGAAATCATCCAAGTCTATAAAGCCTTATAAAAAATTGAAATAAAATAGATAAGAAAAATCAAACCGAATCTTGTGATGAAAATTTGTTCTACTTACTCTCTGCATCCTCTTTGTTATTTGTTGATTAGGGATTGCAGATTAAATTTGTGAAGTTGGCAATTAAACAAGATCCATATTATTCGTTTTTTCTCTTGTTTGACTATAATCATAGAAAGTTTTTAAAAATTTGTCAATTGTATTCTTAGTTTTAAAAGCATCGTTAAAATACGAAAATTTACTTTAATTAAATTCTAAAAAGGTTTCCATCATAAAATAATCATATAAATTTTTATTCAAAATTTAAAAGAATCTTCTAAAAACTAACAGTCACACCATCTCTTTTCCATCGCAAATTTTTTTATAAAAGCCTGCTGGTGGTGATTTACTTTTAGATGCTGAGTCTGATTCGAAGGCTTTAACCTTAATAAGATCACAATAATATTAGATAAAATTTTTGTTAGAAAAGATATCTCTAATACAGTGGTTGTAATGAAAGTGTAACGTCAACCGTAACCAAAGCGTAACCGTAAACGTAAGCTTAGTGTAACAAAAGCGTAACCGTAACCGTAAGCGTAACCTTGTGTGACCGTAACCGTAACCGTAACCCTAACCGTCACCGTAGCCCTAACTGTAACCGTCACCGTAACCGTCACCATAACCGTAACCGTAACCGTAATCGTCACCGTAGCCGTCACCGTAACCGTAAGTTTCGTAAAATTTAAAAAAAAAGACTAATTTCAATCAATTTTATGAGCTAGCGTACCAGCATACGGTAAAAAAACTGACCAACATATTAGACTCAGATTAGTAAATTCAACTTTTTGGGATAAAAATTTTTTAAAAAAACCTGTAAATAAAAAATTCAGAAATTTAACTTTTTTTAGGAATTTTGTAATAGTAATAAAATTTCTGTTGCTTTTTAAAAATTTAATCATATAAATTTTTTAATTTCTTTAAAAATTTTTAAATTTCCTAAAAAAAATTTAAATTTCTGAATTTTTTTAAAAATTTTTTATCCCAAAAAGTTGAATTTACTAATCTGAGTCTAATATGTTGGTCAGTTTTTTACCGTATGCTGGTACGCTAGCTCATAAAATTGATTGAAATGATTCCTTTTTTTAAATTTTACGAAGCTTACGGTTACGGTTACGGTCACACAAGGTTACGGTTACGGTTACACTTGGGTTACGGTTACGGTTACGCTTTGGTTACACTAAGGTGACGTTTACGGTTACGCTTTGGTTACGGTTGACGTTACACTTTTATTACAACCACTGTTTATTCTTTTATGCTTGTTAAATGACTGAAAATAAACTGTCCAAATATATAAACTGTCCAAAAAAAAATTTCTGAACTCTGCAGATCTCTTTCAAAAAATAATAAGATAAAATTTAATATAAAAAATTAGTCTATAAAGTTTAGAACATTTTAATTTTTTTCCAAAAATTTTACCACACCTTGAAATTCCTTGCCATTTTTCTTTCATCCAAAGTTTGTAACGCTTAGTTTATTGATTAATTTCACTTTTTATACATAATTTATTATTATTGGTTATTAAAATCGTTGGTTTTATTGAGCTTTACCAAACCGTTGATTTTCCATAAGAATGGACGAAAAAAAAGTAACTGAGACACAAAAGTGGCGAAAAATTGGACCTATGAAAGATAAGAAATAATTTCCTAAAAAAATAGCTGATCTAGTAAGAGTATTGAGAAAATGTGTGTTTCCCAACTTAGTGTAATTATGAAATGACCTCGGGGACCAAAGAATTACCAAGGCCTGGGAGACCCGAAAGCTTACCAGTCGAGATGAGTCTTATATTTTTAGAAAGTTCAGAACAAAGCTACAAAAGATATAGACATCTAGCATCTGACTTTATTTCTAAGTGTTCAAATGTTAGTGTAAGTAAAGAAAAAAGCAATTAAAAAAAATATTAAGTCATATACTGCTATAAAAAAGTCGATTTCGACTCCATTCGACCGGTTTAAAACGTTCAAATGTTTAAAGAACCAAAAGGATGGACTGTTAAAGGCTTGTGAAAAGTTATTTTTAGTGATGAATCTAATTTCAAGTATTAAACACTAAGTAAAGAGTGCTCTATAAATTTTCGAAAACGAAAGGTATCAAATTAAGTTTTGTTTACCAAAGTTTCAAAATGGTGGAGGTTCGTTTCGAAATTGGCGATGTATTAATCATAAAAGTATGCTGTATCCTACTGTTTATTCAGGCAGAATAAATCAGTATGTGTGCATGGAGACCTTGAAAAATCGCTTTTAACCATCAGTAGAAATTTTTTTTGATCAGAATCAAAATTGAATTTTTCAGCCAGATTGTTCTATATCACATACTACTCATTCCGTTCGAAACTGGTTTCAATAAAAACCAATATCGGTCCTCCATTGGTCCTCAGGATAACCAAATATTAATCAAAAAGAAAATTTAAGATAATATATTGATCATAAAATGGTCAATACAAAGATAACTCAGTAAAGCATTTAAAATCTTTTTTTTTAATTAATATTTGAAAATTTCTAATGAATGAGTAAAGAACATAAGTGAATCTATAGCAAAACGTGTGGGTGAGGGTATTAATGCTAAAGGTGGTCATTTTTGATGTTGAAAAATAATATGTTCTAAATTTTGTAGACTTTTAAATTTTTAAAAAAAATCTCTCTCTTTTTTCTTGCGAGTATTAAACTCTTTTGATTTTTTTCTTTTCTCATTTCGATTTTTTTAATCTATCCTAGTTTTTGTAATTTTCCGATAGAAAACTTTTTTCTGAATAAGATTCAAATAAAAAAAATTATTTTGATTTTTTATTTAGCCGCGCAGCTCTCAAAAACAAACCCTTTATAAAAAAAAATTTAAATGTTCTAAATTTTCTAGACATACTGTATTATAATTCAAATGGAAAAATTTCTCTTGATTTTTAGTGGGTACAATACTGGCGAGTCACGTCAATATTTCTTGAAAGTTCGTGAACATTCATGAACGTTTATGAACATTCATGAATGTTCACAGACTAATTTTTTTTATAAAAAAAAATTGCCTTTGTTTTCATCGCTTTTCATGAACGTTCATGAAATTAAAATCTTAATTTAAAATAAATTTAAAAGAAACAAGACTAAATTCTACTTTTAATAAAATTAATTATATTTAAACTTTTAAAAGTTAATTTTTTTTTATTTTTAGAATCCAGTTGCTCTACCATTCAACAAAACCACTCTCTTATAAACATTATAAAGATGATCTATCTTTTTATTACATGATTTGGTATCAAGAATTTCTTTCCAGAACTTTTTGATACCAAAACAAAGCTCTTTTTTATTTGTTGGCTTAAATTTGGTGCATAAAAAGTACTTTAGATCGTTCCAAATATTTTCAATAGGGTTCATGTCCTTTTAATTTTAAATTAAGATTAAAATTTTAAACAATAATAGTGAAAAAATTACTGGGGATTGAGCTGGAGACAAAAAATGATTTATCCTAAATTTTTCTAAAAATAACTTGGTTGATTTACTGACATGCTTTGCGTCGTTATCCATCCTATTGATGAGTATACAGCTTATGTCCATCAGGATATTTTTCTTCGATAAAAGGAATCAACCCTTTTTTCAACAGTTTTTTAAAGCCTTCACTGTTTAAACGGCCTTCAATAATTATTGCATCAGTTGGACCTCTACGGCTTATTCCCGCCCAGACATGAATCGTAATTGTAATTTGTTAATGAAAAATTATAGAATAATCCTTCGTAAATTTGAAAAAAGTAGAAGAACTTTACTTTAGGATTGTGCCGAGCTCGACCAATTTTTCCTGTAAACATCAATCTTATTTTTTTTGTGCCACTTTTTATAAGTTTCTTTACGTAGTTCTATGGTCACTTCATCAGTAAAAATAAAATCATCAAACGTCTCTTTGTAAATCATAGCCAAACAAGCAAACTTGTAACGTAAAGTCCTATTTTTGAGTGATACCAACTGGCAGTATCTGAAAATTTTAATAAAATAAAAGATAGAAAAAACTTAATAAACTCGAGTCTTAACTGATAAAGAAAGACTAAAGTTAACTCATGTAAAGAATCTAACTTGGTATTAACTTTTCTCCAACCCAACCAATTGATATACTCACGGATAGTTCTATCAGATGCAGAACTTTTATTTTGGCTTTTAGTTCACCTGAGCCTTAGTACTGGCAATGGTAGTTTTAAAACTAATTTTATATTTTACGGATATTATTCCATTTTTTTATTAACAATCGAAGGCTAGTTCGATTAATAAAAATATTCTCTTCTCTGGCGGCTTCACAAACTTTCTCGTACCTATTTTTTTTCAAAATAAATTTTGGGCTAAAGAAAAGTGTGATCAAGCGGGTTCTCTGGTAATTTTTTAACAATGAAATGTCAATGATAAATGTATCTAATTTAGAGTTAGCTGATTCAAATTTGATTTAAAATCAAGGTCTTGTCCAAAGATCCATGTCTAAGTTACTAAACACAAAATATTTTTTATAAAGTAAAAAAGTAAAATATATTTTTTTTAAAGTAAATGTTTTATTGAAAAAAAAACTTATTAAATTATTGGAAATAGTTTTTTTATGAATGTTTATATTAAACCCGGGAACATTTAAAAAAAAGAAATTTAACAAGAAAATGGTTTTAAAAAAAAATCAACAAAACAAAAATTTCCGATTCTTTTATGACATATTTTTTTACAGAACATTGATTTTTTAACAAAAATTAAACAATATTATTTTTTAAAACTGTTCATTAAACTTATCTTTTTGTTCATGGCGTTTATGCACTTGCGCCATACCTCATTTTTATCAGCTGAACTGTCACATTGATCCATACAAAATTTTCGAATAATTTCAACCCTCTCTGGATCAAGGGATTTTTTGGGCATCTGGCCAGGTAAGCTGATTCCTCTCACATTTACGTCTAATTTTAATTCGTCTCTATCAAATAATTCGATCATTAGGCAAGTGGACAAATGTGGAATGCTACCGGCCGTTTGCGCCAATTCCAAAAAATGCTTGTAATCAACGTTAACTTATTTAAAAAAATATTATTTATTAAATTATCAAAAATTTAAAAATAAAGAATTCTTACATTTTTCTTTTTATGGAACAATTTTGTGATTTTCGAATGATTTATGAGTTGTTGGTAAGCAAGATATGGAATTTTTATCTAATGGGGTAGAATTTAAACCAAAATTTCTTGAATAATTAAAAGACGGAACTGTATTTGGAAGACTATTGTTTTGGGGGTAATTTGGTTCACTACTTTGAAATGGTGAAATAATCTCCTCTCCATTAGAAAAATTTTCATATTTTGAATCGCAATTCATACTTGTTTCCAACCTAAAATCTGTACTTTTTTGGTATGGACCAGTGACAACCTTAGAAAAATAAAAGTTAGACTTAAAATTTAATTATTATTTTATTTTTACATACATTTTTAATTAAATTTTTAAATCGGACATGTTTTCGTTGAAAATTTTGAAATAATTATTTAATTTCGATTCATTCGATTTTTGAAATTGTTCCAAATAAACTTCAAACAGTTTATCTTCTTCTTTACTAATTAAATTTAAGAGCATGCGCTATTTTAAATTTGATTTTTAATATTATTTGAAGCCAATTAAAGATTTTGGCTGTAGAAGCTTATTTAAACAAATAATCGACATTTGTTAACATAGAATTAGTTATAAATATTAGTTTAAATTATATAATTTTTAATTATGCATTATTTTATCTATAATGACCACGCCTTTTCATATTCCTTTTATTAAAATGTTTATTGTTCTAATTAGTAAATTTCAAATCTATTGTTTTAATTGTCTATAAAAACCAAAACAAAACGAACATATAATAATAAAGTTAAAATAAAAAATTTATTAGCCATAATTTGTGATATAACTGGACACAAAAAATGCTTGAAATTTACTTTTGTATTGATATTTTATTTGATATAAATGAGGTGTGATATGGAATAAGTTCATTTTTTAGTGATATAACTGGTTAAAAATTACATTGATTTAGATTCAAGAAATCGGTTCTAAAGATTTTTTATGATATAACTGAATTGGGATATAACTGCATGGTGATATAACTGGTGTATGACTGTAGTTATAATTAATCGTTTTTCATCACTATTTGTTTAATCTTTTACCGCTTTTCACACCTATCTGTTATTAAGAGAACAATAATAGTGATGAAAAACGATGCTCCCGAAATTTGGTTTGAAGGTGATATGAATAAAATTTCAAACCTTGAAAGGCTATGGTTTTTAGTCTTGAGTAATAGATGACCCGAGTCCTAACATTATTCAATCTTTATTTATTTATTGCGATAAAATTAATTATTATAATGTAGGTGACTGCTTTAAGAACAGTTGTAGTACATAATTCTTATCGACTATTATCTTAATTTAGACAAGTCTGAAATTAAATCTTTACATTTAGTCATTTTTAAAAGAACAATAGTTTCTACACTTTATTAGAAGACTTAAACTTATTATCAATTTTTTACAAACCTTTCTTCTAGTTTAAATTTTTTTATTTTTCAAAATTTTTAATCTCTTTTCATCAGTCATGATTGCATAAAATGTATCTTTTGTCATAATATTTTTTATTAAGTTTTCTTATTTAGATTTTGATTTCGTTTGACGTCTTTTTTCTTTCATTTTTATTTCCTGAGTGAAAAATTGAGAAAATTTCTACCTGGTTGAGGACCTCTGTATACCAAAATTAAACAGAATAAGAAAATTGCTTAAAGCTTTTATTAATAATAATTTAAATTTTCTTAATCATTAAAGAATTTGATAAATAATTTCGGGTTTTTGTGATTGTATTAAAATAATTTGAGCGTCTAACATCAACTGAAGTCGTTTTTAATCGTTTCTCTCTTTCAACTGCTTCATAAATTGATTTTATCGCTGATGACGGTACCCCATTTGATTTAATTGTCGGTTGTATCCCAGTTTTTTGCTGCCTATAAAAATCAAGCTCTAATCGTTGAGAGCTTTTAAGAAGATTATTTTTGAATCGATTGAATTCCGAAACAGAGTAAGTATGGCGTCCTGAATTACGAGCCGAGTCATTAGAAGATAATGACGATCCCAAATTAACTCGAGTTGTATCTATATAAAAATTTTTCATTGCAGTTTTCGGTCTTGAATCATAAGATTTTTGGGAAGATATAGCCGATGTTGGATATGTTTTATTTTTTGTCTGATTTTTCTGGAATGTCTCTACGTTATATACACTATCAGTTTCACTAGTTGAATTACTGTTTTGAACTCGTTCATTTTCTCCTTCACTACTTAGCTTTTTGCTTGATTTAACTCGATAGTTAACTGGTAGTTTATTATTGAACTGATTCTCTGAGTTGCTTAATGAGCTCTCAAATGATTCTACTTGGTTACATGATGTTAGGAAAAATGAATTGTGATAATACTTTTTGCTTGATTTATCGCTAAAATTAAATTTATTAAAATTATGGTCAAATTTTTTCATTATTGAATGAAAGAAAAACAATTTTTTTCATAAAATTATTCTATTCTATTTTCTCAAGTAACAAAATAATATTTTTAAAAATATTTAAATTTAAAGGTAATTATTATATACCTGATAATTCGAAATTTTTCTATTAAATAAAATATAAAATTTATTCAAAAAATCTATTGAATATTAAATTTAATTTTTAAAAATCTTTATTTAGAATTGAGTAAATACTATGATAAATAGTAACATTGTGATATTTTTAATTTATTAAAATTTACGTAATTTCATGAATTTTTACGTAGAGTATTGAAAAAGATTTGCAATCTTGAAATGAAATTACCATTTTGGGCATTAATATGTGCCAAAAATTAAAATTCATTTCTCTTCAAATTATTTCGTTAACATTAATAAAAGATCAAGAAATATTCAAGTGAATTGATATTAATATAAATGAATATTTATGAATATTCATATGTGGGAGGGAGTGCACAATTTTATTTTAAAAAAAATAGAATAGTAAAAAAATTGCATTTTGCTGTTTCGACTTTACTCAAAAACTCACTCACTTTATCATAAATCCTAAAGAAATAGAAAGGACTGACAGAATCAATAGATTTCTTAAAAAAAAGTAAAACTTAAAAAAAAAGAACCTGAATTTCAATAAGAGTTATTATTTTATATTTCTAATTTGAATGCTATTTAGAATTTACTCTACAATTCACTATTTTTTATTTAAAAATATAAGAAATGGAGGAATTAGTCGGAAATACATAAAATTTAAGGGATAGCCATAAGCACCATTTTTCTGAGCGACTCTTTTTAAATCAAAACAATGATTAATTTTTTGATATAAAATTTACTAGTGAATTTTTTTTATTAAATTAAACTAATTTTCCGAAATTCAAAACGTCTCTACTTTCTTAACCTGATTATTTTGGTTAATTCCACTGGAAAACTTCGCAGCGACACCGTGTTTAAATTTTTTTTTAGTGTCCCAAATCACTAGTTACGAAGCTTTGCATTTTAACCTCAAATAATAAAATAATAAAAATTTCAAATTTTTAAAGGCTA
>NTPY01000456.1:720406-751746 GCA_002922825.1 Brachionus calyciflorus
AGTCGGAAATACATAAAATTTAGGGTATAGCCATAAGCACCATTTTTCTGAGCGACTCTTTTTAAATCAAAACAATGATTAATTTTTTGATATAAAATTGACTAGTGAATTTTTTTTATTAAATTAAACTAATTTTCCGAAATCCGTCTCTACTTTCTTAACCTGATTATTTTGGTTAATTCCACTGGAAAACTTCGCAGCGACACCGTGTTTAAATTTTTTTTAGTGTCCCAAATCACTAGTTACGAAGCTTTGCATTTTAACCTCAAATAATAAAATAATAAAAATTTCAAATTTTTAAAGGCTACTACAAATTATGATTTGGACACTATAGACAAAAAAATATTTGATTTTATTCTGGGTTGAAACTTCTTCTTTTCTTTGAATTTTCTTCTTGGATTAATTAAAGAATTTTTTTATCAATATAAGCTGGAAATAAATAGAAAATTAGATTTGGATTTATTTCATTTAGGTTCCAATTTTCATAAATATTCAGGAATGGAAATCAATGCTTTTCTTGTTCTATATAAGAAAAAAAATTATTTTACTTTGTATAAAGATGTTTATCTTGAAGATTTATATTTTGATTATTAAGAGGTAAGTTATTTGTTCGCCTTATTGTGTTATATTTCCATGTTGGTAAAACATTGGCGCTTTTATCTAAAACATTAAGTGTTAATGTAACATGATTTAATACAACCGGTTTTTGCTCAATAAAATTATGTTGTTTTTTATTAATATTCCCATAAGATGACGGTTTTTTGTTTTGTAGATTCGATTTTTTCGGTATAATTATTTCATTTTGTGTCGATTCGGTTAATGAATTATACCGAGTTCTCGTCGGTTGAATGTTCTGGGTTAATATTTCAATTTCGTCGTCATTAGCACCCAAAACATTCATTTTTTTTTAAACTTCAAAATTAAAAAAATCTGCTTATTATTTCATTGCTTTACTCCAGAGAGTGTAAATAACAATATTTTTTTTACCTTTTAACAAAAAAAATCAAAATAAGTCTAATGTAAATAAATAAAGCAAAATAACTCATTGCCAAAATAATGAAATCAAAAAGAGAAATAAAAAAAAGATCAAAGGATTCTTTTCGATTTTTTTCCATATTACTTGGAATTTTATTTAAATTTTTTTTTATCAAAAACTAATAAAAAATTTAAAATTTAGCTAGCAACTAATTTTCAATAGTTTTTTTTTTTGTTGAATTAATAAGCTTAGCTCCCATTCGTACTCTTTTTCGATATGAAATTTATATACTTAACCAAAAATATTTTTCTTTTTTTTATGAGAGAAAGTTGCATTATAGCAACAAGTTTTTAAAATTTTTTTTTTATTTATATTTACGTTGTTCAAAGTTAATTTAGTTAAATTTATTTTAAATATTTGGTAAACAATAAGTCTATGAATTTTTGCCCTAAAATTAGTTTATCTGACCTTAGCTAAAAAAATCAATCTTGACATAACCAAACTTTACTCATTTATGCCATTTTATTTTTGTGTTTTCAGCCAACTTGTCAACAGCTGAGATTAGAAAAAAAATTTTAATTAAATTTCAAATAAATATTTAAGGGAATATACAAATAGCTTCGGAATTTATTAGTTCCATGCAGAGAATATTTTTCATTAAAAAAACATTATAAAAGTTAGATCTCATAATTAATTTTTGTGAAAAGTCGCTTCAAGACTCTTTTCTTAAATATTTATGAATACATTTTAAAAAAGCATATATTCCATTATGAAATTATAGACTCTTATTGTTGACTTACTTTTAACATTAAGTAATTTTGACCTAAATTATTGGCTATAATATTTTTGACACTTTTTTTACTCTTTTCATTACCAAAAAAACACATTTTATAAAATTTCTACTTGCATAATAATTTTGTTTCTATAAAAATAATTTAATATTCTAAAGAATCTGGCTCTGTACAGTTAATTTCAATTCGTCATTTCAATTCATGCAAATTCAAATAACTTTGAAAGGTAAGTGATAAACTTATTCTGTAGATTGCTACAAAGTGTAACAATTTTGCTACACTCAAAAATATATTTCTGCAAAAATGTTGCAGATTGCATATAGAACCGTTTTCAAAGGCGTGCAAATTTTGCATTGTTAAATGATTTTTGCAGGCTTATATTTTTGAGTGTAGCGAAATTGTTACACTTTGTAGCAATCTACAGAATAAGTTTATCACTTACCGTTCAAAAGTTATTTGAATTTGCATGAATTGAAATGATGAATTGAAATTTACTGTATAGAGCCAAAAATCTTCTTTTGAATAAATTTACTTTTAAATAAGTCACTAATATTAAACTAATGGAAATCGACTAAAAAATATATAAAAAGAGAATAAAATACAGAAAAAGAGTATTTTGTAGTATCGAGATCATAATCAGAGCCTGCTTTTTCATAATATAAAGTATCTTTTTTCCCAGGAACGTCAGTATGCAATTTTTTCAAAAAACTGACCTCAGAAAACCCAAAAAATTGTAAATAGCTTCGTTCAAGTCTTCACCCTGGATATTTTTGTTTATTGAGAAAAAGATTTTATTGCTTGAATAAAATAATTTATCAGAGAAAGAAACATTTATATTTTTTCTTTAAATGAAAAAATTCTATTAACAAAAAATTAAAAAATAAACGTTCTTATGGGTGGCAATTTTCGGTACACAAAATAATTTAAAAAAATACACTAAGAAATTGTTTGATACACGCTAAGTATTTTTTTCTTACACATCAGAAATTTCTTTTTTTCGCACATTATTTTTTTATATTTATACACATTTTAATTTTCTAAGTACACTAAAATCTGATAAATAAAATTAAAAAATTAGTCATTTTTGCAACTATTAATTTTATCAGCGTCCCATTAAAAATTAAAGCAGAATAAGCATAATTAAATCACACAATGAAGCGTTAAACTTTCTTTTACTTAAAGGAACCCTTGGATACTATGAAATAGTTAGATTTTTTAGAGTTAAAATGACGATTATATTCAAATATAAATTTAAAATAAAATTATTAATCCGTGTAATTAAATCCGTGTAACATTCTTAAAAATGCCAGTTTATTTCCTGAAAAGTGTCAAAAAATTTCAACCAAAAGGATCGTGTAAAAAGTAATCGATATAGGGATTTGTATATTTTATTATTTTTTGTGTATTTAAAAAAAATCTATGTACAGTACTTCTTATGATTTTTTAACTTTTTTAGGAAAAGCGTTAGGTAAAGCGCTAGACCAAGTGTAAGGAGGGTAAAACCTAGTATTTTAAAAGAAGAAGTTAAATTTTTTTTTATTTTTTTAAATAATAGTAATTTAAAAATTTAAATTTCTATTTACTTCTCTTAGACATGGTCTCCGACCCCTAACACTTGGTCTAACACCCTACCTAACGCTTTTTTTACCCTACTAACACTTGGTCTAGCGCTTATATTACCCCTCCTAACAGTTTGTCCAACGTTTTTTTTGGTTTACAATGATTTTATTTTTCACAACATCTTTTATTAAATCCTCACGCATTACAACACATTTATTAAAAAATTCATTAGAAATACTGTAAAAATGCTAGATGGAAAAACTTTTTTTAAAGAGGCCATATCTTTTTTCTGACGCTTTGTTTTAGTAGTCTAACGTATTTATTCACCACCCTAACGCTTATTTCCCTAGTCTAACGCTTTTTTCCTCAGCCTAACGCTTTTGTTTTTTCCTTAAAATCACAATTACGCTTTGCCTGATTTTTCTAACGTTTTTATTGCTTGAATAACGCATCGATTTTTACTAATGCTAACATTTTTTTGGTAACGGTGCTTAACGCTTTTTGTTAAAAAATCATAATAACTACAGTAGAAAATATAAATAAACTTGACCATGTATCGAAAAAATATTTTATGTGTATTTTTTAAATAAAATGATGTATTAATTAAAAAAATCTTGTGTATCGAAAACATTTACTCATAATTTTAATAATAACAGAATATTTTTCAAACCTTTTTAGTGAACCCATTAAAATATTTCGATCAAAGTTTTTATTCGATCTATTTGGTATTTAAAGATTGAAAAAAAACTATATGAAGATTAGAGTTAACCTCTAGTTTTTTAATCTAAAAATTAATTTGAGAAATGAATTTCTTAAAATATAATGAAATCAAAATGTGAATATGTTAAGTCATTTTTTAGAATTTTAGCTTTTAGTTATAAAAGTCAGTGGTTCTTGTATAAATGTAACGTCAACCGTAACTTTTGACCGTAACGGTAACCATAGCTCAAACATCTTAAAATTGAAAATTAAGGCTAATTAACACGGGTTACGGTTACGGTCAAAAGTTACGGTTGACGGTTGACGTTACATTTATACAAGAACCGCTGTATAAAATTTAATATAGTAAATAAAATCACCAGTCTCGTGAAAATCTTAATCAAAAATAATTCAGTTTTCTTGAATTTATATCATTTTTAAACTTAACTAGCCTAAAATTCCAAAAGTTTTTTTAAAATAATTTTAAGTCTATTTTTTTATTCAATGATTAGATTAATTTAAAATTTGGAATGGGCTGAATATATCAAAAAAATCGACTATAACTAATAAAACTTTGTTGACGCTCGTGTTTTAATTTTCATTTCAATATTAAAATAGTTAATCTTAAGGATTAAGAACTTTTTGCAGATTTAATTATTTATTTGGCTTATAAAATTTTTTTTTTCAAAGATTTAAGTTTTTTATCCCGCAAATAGCAACCGTAACTAAGTCCTTTGAAAAATTAATTATCGTAAATATAGAAATGACATTAAAATTTTTAAGCAATTTTGGCATCTCTATTAAACCAAATTTTCAAGCTCTGTAGGTATTGGTCAATTTTTCTTGGTAAACTTTGGTGTTTTTTTCTGTTCTTGGTAAATTTTAGAATTTTTGGCTATTCTTGGTAAACCTTAGTGCTGTTTTGACGTTTTTGGTAAATTGTAGTGGGACATGCCACTTCTTGGTAAATATTGATCGTATTTTGGTTTTTTTCAATTAAATAAAATTAAAAGTTTATAGTATCGCTATAAAGTTAAAAGAAAAAATCGACCATCAATGACAGTTCATAATTTCTATTCATAAATGTTAATAAAAAATTAATCAGTTTTATGTAAGGATTTTGGAAAGGAAAACCTTTAAGAATTCTTCGCTAAAGTCTGAGGTTTGAACTTGACTGATGCAACTTTGAAAAAGGAAATTTTCTCCCGTGATACCACTACAAAAATTTCTCAGTTTCATTGAAGTTTTATCTAAGTTTCGAGAAAAATTTTACGGAGTGCTAGTAAATCCTAATTTAGATCATGAGAGAATTTAAATTCTCAGATAATACAGAAGACTTAGATGATTAAAAGGAATATTTTATACTTAAAGCGATCGATTAATCATTTATATTTGAAAATTCTCTGATTTACAAAACTATTCTATCTAAATTGATGTCTTAAAAATGTTTGTTTTTTAAGAAATTTACTAAATTAAACTGATGCTTTTAAATTTAGACAGCCAAAAATAAATTATTAATGATGTTTCAAATGGTAAAAATTATCTTTAAAAATAAGCGTATTAAATAATATGGAACTTATTTTTATTCTTATTTTATAGAAAATACGAGAATTCTATGTTTTTTACATTTTTTTACGAAATTTTACAATTTTTTAAAAAATTTACCAAATTTTACCTTTTTATAAATGAGATTTTACCCTTTTTTACGTAAATTTACGTAAAATTACATTTTTAGTTAGCAAAAGCCGAATTTGAAAAAATCCACGTTTCATAGCACTACTGTATTTTGATTAACTAGTTCATTAATAAGTACTTAAAATATAGTTGGATCTATCTGAATTTATAAAGAATTGAATTCTTATTTATACTGAAAAGTACGTGCTTATTTTGAATTATGCTGTAAAAAAAATTTCAAATAAAATTTCTTTTAACTCCTTGTTTGTAAAAGGATTATACTATTTGACGGGCTTTGGTTCATTTGGACTTTGCAAAACTGTTTTAAAAAATTTTCGTGCACGTTTTAAAATTGAGGATATGAAACTAACAATTTTTGTTGATAAAATTTGGGAAATTAAACATGAAAGTGTTTTTAAGCGCACATTTTAAGTCAGAAAGATTTAGATTCTACGTAATATTCAAAACCAAGCAGTTGAGAAAAACCATATTGATTCACGATATGGTATTGACGGTTGTTTGAAGATCAAATTTTGCCCAGCGTACCAGATATAAAAAAATTGAAACAATACCTCAATCGCTCCTTGTGGAATGCTTTGAGATTTTTAATTTGGTTTGACTTTATTGTAAAATTACTGTTTATCTTTGTAGCGAGTTATGCATCATTCGCATTTGCGTTGCAGATATGATATTTTTTTGTTTATATTGACCAAAAAATTTTTCTATCAAATCGACTCGAGTCCACCGGAAAAAAAAATCCCAACACTGAAATTTATCAATACGAATAAATAGCCTCAATAACAACCTTATAAAAATTTTAAATTAAAACAAATAAAAAAATCAAATAAATTTAATAAATTTTTTAATTTGTAAATTTTCTATTCTTGCAAAATTTTGATTTCTTTTACCGAAAAATATTTTAGTTAAAAAATATATAAAAGAACTCAACTTTTTTTATAAAAATATTCATTTTTAATTATATAATTTTGCAAATTTATATTTTTTTTTTGTGAGGATGAAACTTTTTTGTGGTAGGAGTTTTTGTGATTACGATCAAATGAGATATAAATAATTCATTTTTTTAAATGCAAAATTCTGGTTTAAGATTTTTAAAGTCAAAGAGATTATGTGAAATTTAAAAAAAAAAATTTAAATGTGGGTCTCGCCTGTTATGTGACCAGCCTGGTCACATATTATGTGACCAGGCGACTTATGTCGAAAATGTGACTAGGCTTTTTTTTTCCTGGTCACCTATTTTCTGGTCACATAATATGTGACCAGTCATTTTTTAAAATAAGAAATAAAAAGTAAAACTTAATTAAATTTTTATTTACGTGACCAGACAGAAAATTTATGTGACCAAATAGAAAATTTATGTGGCCAGAATGAAAATTTACGTGACCAAAAAATTTAAATAAACAAAATTAAAATAAACAAAAAACATTTTAATAGGTTATGGTGTTTGCTTAAAGCTTTCTTAACAGTTAACTGGGTCTCTTCATTTATCACTTGAGTTTTAGATGCTAATTCTGTGTACTTTGATAGGTCACAAAAAATTGATTTTTTGTGACCAGATTAAAAACTTAGGTGACCAGGTAAAAAACTTATGTGACCAGGTAAATAACTTATGTGACCAATAATTTAAAAATTTAAAAAATGACTGGTCACATATTATGTGACCAGAAAATAGGTGACCAGGAAAAAAAAAGCCTGGTCACATTTTCGACATAAGTCGGCTGGTCACATAATATGTGACCAGGCTGGTCACATAACAGGCGAGACCCTTAAATGTTTCACTTATAAAAGCTTTCAGTCGTCGTAAATAAAAAGTTAAAATATTATTTGAGATCTTATAAGTTATTTTTTTCTAGTCAATAGCTTAATTACAAAGAAGTCTTATTAGATTAAAATCAATTTATTATTTTTTCTTAAAGGAGAAGATTTTTTTCCGATCGATTAAGATATTAAAACTAAATTTGATATTTTATACACTCATCATCATCATCATGTTTATAACGCTTAATTTAAGAAATTAAAATATAAAACCAGTTTTTTTTTCATCAGTATACATTATACAAGTTGCATAATTTCAACAGTAAATCATACTTAATCAGAACAGCAACAAAAACCATATTAACCAAACATTTAAGTCCATTTGAGCATTAATGAAATTTAAAACTTTTTTAGGAATATCAAATTGCAAGTAAGTTTTTTTTGTTAAGTTAAGTCATTAAATTAAAAAAGAAACAATATTCGATCAATAATTTTATCCTAACTCTAAAAAAAAAAAATTATTCGAAGCACTTCCAATGAAAATTAAAAAAAAAACTTCTAGTCACTAATTAATTTTGAGAAATTTGAGAATGCTTAAAAATCTTTGAAGAAAATAGCTTGAAAATATTAATAAAATAATGCTGAAAATTGAAATATTAAACAAACTTAAGCCAAAAATTTGAATCGTTTTTAGTTAATTGTCATACTTGAAGTATGTATTAATAGAATCGTATAATTTAGTTTAATAAATCTATTAACAGTGAAAACTAGTTGATTTTCCTCTTTCGTTTTTTCATTTTTCTTAAACGATTTCAAGTACTTTTTTCTAACTTAATTAATTCAACTACTGTATTTTTTTTTTGTGTTTATCTTGTTCTTTTCTTAAGAAAATTGTCTTTTTTTTGCCAAAAAATGTTTCGAGTGTTTTTGAAAATTGTATCTATTTATAAGCTAATTTTGATCTTATAAATGATCGAATCAAATTAAATTAGCATATTTTTATTTGTAAAGCATTTTTAATGAATGATTGTGATCAATTGAAACTAAATATTTCAACAATAATCTTTTGAATCTTTTAGAAAGAATATTCAAATTTTATTTTCGTACTCTTAAAATATCCTAGGAGATAAGCAATTATAACTTTTTTACGTAATTAATTTATCAGCAAAATATGATCATTTTATTCATAATAAATTTCTCTCTATTGGAACCATGTCTTAACTGATGGATGTCAAAAGTGTTTAAAATTAAAGTCTACAATTAAAGTTAGAGCTTAATAAAATAAAATGTGAATTTTTCAAAGTTTAGATCTAGATTTTCCCAATCCGAACTTAGATAAACTCAGGAATTTTTCTATTTAGAAAATTTAAAAAAGCACTTAAATAAAAAATTGGCTTCGTTTTTCAAATTAAGTCATTTTTGTTTTTAGCATATCTGTCTAACTGCTCAATTTTTTGTCAAAATTTGTAAGAATACAGATCTTTATGGTTTTCTGTGTGTTGAATTGGTAGGCAGTTATTCAAGGTGATCTAATTACAATTTTTTTTGAATTCTAGATAAAAATAATATAAACTTCATGATTTTTTTTTTATCAACTCTCTCTGCCCCAAGACATTGCTAACCATTAAAATAATTAATTTAAGGATTTAACTATAGGACTCTTCCGAACGGCTTTTAGCCTTCTTTCTAGATCTCATTTCTTAGTAAATGTTTAAAGTATAAAAATGTTTTAGTTATAAAAAGAAAATTATATAAAATTAAAATAGTTTGATTAGAAAAATAAGTCTATAAGAATGTAAGCTTATTTTTTGCCAACAAAACTCAGAGTCTTGAGGTTTTTCATAAAATACTTTGCATGCTACATTAGCTTATAAAAAAAAAGAAATAGAATCAAATATATTGAGTTTATTTTCGGTAAATTCTTCCACGAAACTGAATCATTAATTTCTAAGATTATAAAATTGAATAAAAAATTAAGTTATATAAAAAATTTGATTTAAATTTTAGTAGAAAAATGAAAAAGTTGGACTGTATGTCGGTTATCAAACTGCTCTCATTTTAATAGTTTGACTTACTGATTACATTCAATTGGCATTTTTTGTGCTAGGTTACGTCCAGTAAGAACTTCACATACCCTAGACACATCTAGAATAAAAGACTCAATTAAAGACCAAATGAATGGGTATTGGTTGAAAATTTGAGTTTAAATTTTTCGAATATTAGTTAGAACTTTTAAAAAGCTTATTGGAAATTCATTTGAATTTTTCGGAATGGCACTTGATTTGGACGAATTTCTGCCATGATGTCCATGATTTCTACCAACTGATCTAAATAAATAAACAAGATCTTAAGTAAGTTAATTTTATAAGGTCTTATTCTTAAAGATATTTTAGAAGCTAAAAGTCCACAGAAGTATTCAATAAGAAAACTGGAAAAAATCAATTTAATCTTATTAAATTTTTTTTAAAAAAAAGTTTTATCATTATTTGATGAAAATTATGGCATTCAATTTTTTTAATTGGAAAATAGCCTTCATCCGTCTAAAACTAAAAACGGTCACTTTTGACTGAATGTTTGCCATGGACATTAGGTGAACTAATTGTATTTGTAAATTGAATTTTGGGTAAAATGGAGTTAAGATGGTTAAAAATTCAACGTTGGTAGAGTTCAAGATATTTTGAAATATTCAACCTAAAAATATAATTAAAAATTCAAATTAAGATCGCTTCATGCTGTCATTGGATCATATAATAATTATATTTCTGATCATAGACATAGAGAGTAATCTAAGTTAATTACTAAAGCATAAGCTCTATTAATCCAATTAGACATTTTGACAAAAAAAAATGAATATTCCAAAACCAATTTAATTTTGACCTTTTTTTTCAAGTACTTAAAAAATACTAGATACAATAAAGGAGAACAGACGGTACTCTTTTTTTAAATTAGTTAGAATTTTCATCTATTTAGAACTTTTTTTATTTTAAACTTATCGCAATCAGCTTTAGGTAATATCTAAATTTTCAAATAACTTTTTCCAATTCAAACTCACCTTATATACTTTAAAAATAAAATTATTGGCTTAAAATGAGACTATACACTCAATAATAAAAAAAGAGGAAAACAATTATAAAATATTTTATTTTTTTTAAAAAAAAAGATTAATTTTCGATTTCCTGATTTCAATTTTTACAATCAACAAAAAAGGCAAATTCAAGTGGATATAATTAATATTGATAAAAAGAAAAGGAATCAATTTAAGTTAACTACCTGTTGATTTTATTTTAATAATGAGTTCATTGTCAAAGCATATTACCTAATAATATAGCTATACGCACAAATGTTTCAATTTATAAGTAATAATATCCATTAGTAATTAATTTTATAGCAGGGGTAGTTTTTTTTGTTAATAGTAGTGCTGAGTTTTTCAGATTTTATTTATGTGATTATTAAGTCAAACACAAAATATAATTCAAGTAAAAAGCCGACTCAATTTCTGAGCTCTCTTATTTTTTTCTTTCTTCTAACAACTCAAAAATAATTAATAAAAAAAAAAATAATAACTTAATGAGCAGTTTGAATCCAAAATTTAATATACTAACATTTTGCTTGAATAGTGCTTAGAATCAGCAGAAAACTTGCTTGCTCTTAGAAAACTAATCAATAATTTATTATCTTGATCAAGATTTACTTAAGTTATTGATTTTTTTTTGTTTCAGTCTCTATCTAAGAATCAAAATTCAGCTAGATTGCATAACTTTGCCAAAGAATCTAATGTGACAAATTTGTAACCTAATACTTAAATTATAGGCTTTTTTTTTTAATTTTCAAGTTTGTATAGATTTTAAGCAAATGATTTAGAAATAATATAAAATCTCAACAAAAAAAATAGAGTTCTGTTTTTTATTTTATTTTATTTGTGGTATCAGGTAATTTAATTCGAATTTAAATATCGTTTTACATGATTAAGAAAAGCTAATTTCAAGCTTGATCAAGCCTTAGTATTGGAAAAAAAAAAACAAATATTACAAACTTTTTTTTCCATATTATAATTCGCTTTATTCAACCAACTAATTTCCCTTTAATAATTAAGGACGGAAATTAAGTTTTTTTTTTCACTGTTAATTTTATTTTTACCATTTTTCAAGAGGAAAAAGAAGATTAGTTCTTGTTTGTTGCGTTTTTTGATGAGTATTTTTTTTTATTTGGAAAAAAATTAGAAAATGATATGATTGGTTAAGCGAGCCTGCCTATAATCACTAATTAAAAATCTAAATTATTAGTATTTAATAAAAAGATACAATATTTAGATAAAAATCATGTAGATTTTCTTACAAAGATAAACAAAACTACAAATTTTTTTTTGTATTCATAAACAATAGTAATTTGTAGTTTTGTAAAATAAAATCTCAACAAGTAAGTCACTAAAATGCTTGGGGTCATTTTAGAGAAAATTATAGTTAATTTGTCATTTAAATAGATAGAATAGAGTCGGTCATTTTTGTGTTTCATTCGTCGAGGACATTTTATCTGTATGATGATCAAAAAATAGGGAAAAAAATAAAATATTTAAATTGATGCTTCGTATGCTTTTTTTTTTGCTCAAATCTCGGGTGTATCAGACTTAATTGTTTATAAGAGAGACTTAATATTTAAATAAAAAAAATTTTCTTAAGAATTATATTTTTATTTATTCTTATTTGTTATTTTGTACAAGGTTTCTTAGCTAAGCTGACTCACAATAATCAATCAAATATTATTTTTTTGTTTTTAATTCCGTAGAATCCAAAAAAATCAACATATCGCTCTGGAAAATATTATTCTTAATAAAAAAATTAAAAGTCTAACTACTCATTCTTTTTTCGTAAACTATTTCCTTTTGTAAAGCCATAAAAAGACTTGGTTTTATATTATCTCTAAATACTCAAGGTGTTTTTTTTTTTATTTTGTATTACTACCATATTTCTAAATATTATGAATTCTTGAAGAGAGTTTTGATTGAAACATGTTTATAAAATAATTTAAATGTTTAAAGAATAAATAAAATATTAAATAATTTTTTAAAAATATCAATTTTTTCACAAAATTTTAATATACGTACTAAAAGTACAGTAAGGGACATTCACAGGTGCACTTCATGAAGGTTCATGAACCTTCCCAGCGAACTTAAATTCCCCACAAAATTAAGGTGAATTCATGGGAATTCCCAGGAATTCGCACAAGTTTTTTATTAATCCGTTTTTAATTGAGGTGAATTCGCAGGAATTCGCAGGAAGCGTTGAAAGTGTGGGGAATTTAAGTTCGTTGGGAAGGTTCATGAACCTTCATGAAGTGCACCTGTGAATGTCCCTTACTGTAAAATGTCAAAAAAAAATCATCAGAAAGTAGGCAAAATTTGCATTTTTCTGGTCATTTTTTTACGAAACTTTACATTTATTTATGGAAATTACAATTTTTCACTTTACAGATTTTAGGTTAATTTACTGGAAATCTCGTAACTTTTTCAAGTATTTACGGAAAATTTTAGTTAAATCAGTAATTCGTAACTGTAGCATAGGAAAATAATTTTAAATTTTTTTTTAATCATCTTTGATGTAATAGTTAAAATAAAAACCAAAAATTTTATATATCATAAATTTTCTAGTTTCCGTTTGAAAGCAAATTCTAATTGTTTTTTAACTAAATTACTGTAAGTATTGGCAACCTCGTTTGACGAAATTTTTTTTTTTATCAGAATAAAAAGGCCCTTCTTTTTATTTATATGTTTTTCCTAATTTTTATGGGGACATCTTAATCTAAAGTAGAAAATTCCGATGATGAATATTTTTAAACTTTATTTTCCTAGTTATTTATCTTCATAAATTTCAAATTTTTAAAAACCTACAGGTCTAAAAATTGAGGAATCCGATGACTTCCTTTTCTAATCATTCAGTTCAATAAAAGAAAAAAGCTGAGGATACTTGCGACTCAAAAAGCTTTAATTTTTCTCAAAGATGCTGAGTATGAGAATTTTAAACAGGTTAAAATTAGTTAAAATTAAAATTTTTAAAAAAATATTTTAACCAATTTACACCTGCAATTCAATAGAGTTAGAATCCCTTCAATTTTTTTTAGAGTGATATCCTACTGATTTTAATGCAAATAAAAAAAAGGAATTCAACTGAAAATAACAGACATACTTTTTTTTATATATATTTTTTTCAAAAAGTATACTTGTTTCAATTAATTGAAATTCACTTTAAGTGGTAATTTAACAGAACTACTAGCTTAAGAAAAAAGAGAGATTATAAAATTAATTATTAATTCAATTTAATATCATTTCAACAATTACCATGCAAGTTTTAACAATAAATAATCATAATAACATATTTTAAATTTTATTTTTTATAAGTTAGGGATTTAATAATAATATAGAAATAAAATCGATTTTTTTTTCTCTTGTTATTATTGCAAGAAATCTAAGCAGCTAAAATAGACTTGAAGTTGTTTTTTTTGTTATGTCTAAGTCATGATTGCAATTTGATACAATTTTTTTTTTATTGCAATTAGAAAAATTGAAAGTAACTATTTGAAAAAAAAAATTTTTTTTTCTTTCGATACCCTAATTTTTCATTATCTTCCTAAAAAGTCATCACCCATAAAAATTTTTTTTTTGTTAAATATTGAAATTTAATAGGATTCGAAAAATTTTTAAAAAAAACTTTAAAGTATTTATTAATTAGTTGAAATAATTTTTTTTTTGTTTCTTTTGGAAATTTTTCAACAATAACAAAAGAAACAACAACTAAAAAATTCGTAAATCATTACCTGGTAAATATAATTACAGTCAAAGTAGGGAGTTAATTTAGGAATATAAAGCGAACCTTTAAAAAAAAAAAAGAGAAAGCTATTAAATTACTAACTTTTAAACGACATAATTTTAAAAAAAAATTTAACCGAGAGAGAGAAAGAGTGAGAGCTCAATAAAAATAACGACGAATTAAATTTGTTTTTTTTTCTACTAAACAAAAAAAAATATTTTCTTATAAACTACCAATCATATTTTAAGTACTTAATTTCAACAAAAAAATCTAATTGGTTAGATATCATACAACAAAAAAAATATAGAAAAATTTATGTATAAGAGAAAGCCTCTCATTTATAAATATATATATTTTTTTCTAATATTGCTATTAGAAGTTTATTAATATATATCAATTTCATCCAATGAAATTTTTTCTCACATATCATTTCACGTATCAACAGTAATCATTTATATATATATATTTTGAGGAGAAAATATTAAAAAAGAAAAATATATATATTTTTGTTACAAAAAGAAAAAAAAAGAGAGAAAAAATAACAAAAATATATATATTAATTTTTTTGACATATTATTTTTTCGTGCTAATTTTCCCTGAGCTTAAATTTATATTTCAAAGTTTAACGCTATGACATGTCTCTTCATCATAAAATCAATAATATTTTTTATTTTATGTTATTTGCTTGTTTAGATATTAGAATGATATAAATTTGTGAATGAGATAGAAACAAAAATGAACTTATTTAACGCATTACCAGGTTTATTTCCAAGTCTAGCGGCACCATCGATACCTAGTTTGAATTTTTCGGCTAATCAAGTAGCACAAGTGTGCGAACAATTAGAAGAAAGTGGCGATACGGATCGCTTGGCTCGATTTCTATGGTCATTATCAGTTATTCCAGGATCTAATTTATTAACTCAACATGAGTCGATAATACGCGCTAGAGCAATTGTGGCATTTCAGCAAAATAATTTTAGAGAATTGTACAGTTTATTAGAGAATCATAAATTTACTAGAGATTCACATCCGAAATTACAAGCCATGTGGATGGAAGCTCATTATCAAGAAGCGGAAAAATTACGCGGTCGACCACTCGGTCCCGTCGATAAATATCGTGTTAGAAAGAAGTTTCCAATGCCGAGAACAATTTGGGACGGTGAACAAAAGACACATTGTTTTAAAGAGAGAACACGTGGTCTATTACGCGAATGGTACCTACAAGATCCATACCCGAATCCGGCTAAGAAAAGAGAATTAGCACAAGCGACTGGTTTGACACCAACTCAAGTTGGTAATTGGTTTAAAAATAGAAGACAGAGAGATCGAGCAGCCGCAGCCAAAAATCGAAATTCGAATAATCAATATGATTCACAAACAGCGAGTAGTTCGAATCATAATTACTCACCGCCGTCTTCACCAGAGCTCGATCCAGACGTCACTGATTAATTTTCTTTTTGTTTTTTTTTCTACTTAGGACCGTTTAATAATCTCAGCTCTCTTTTTTTCTTTTACTTTAAGCGGAGAATTATAGTTTAATAAGTCATTAATAAATTTTGTAAATATAATTTTTTTTTTTAAAAAATGTCTTTTTTTTTTGTTTTTAAATTGTTTAAGTTCAGATATTTTTTAGAGAGACTGAGAGACACCTTAAATTAATCTTCTTGTACCTTACAGTGTTTTTCATAAACATAAGTTTAAATTTTTTTTCTATTCTTAATGAGACTATTATTTTTATTTACATTAAATTTTATAAATAAATAAAATAATTTAAAAAATTAATTTTAATTTTGTTTTTCTTCTGGGTTCCCATTTTTTGAATATTTTTTTAAAAGTTGATGATAATTCGATCAAGGATTTGAGTAGAATTTCAATCAATATGTCATTTTTAAGACTGGAGAGAATTTCGAATTTCCCGTTGAAAAAAAAGCTACTAATAAGGAACAAAACAAAAAAAATTTTTTTTTTTGCTAAATTCCCTATGTAACTAAGCTTTAACAAATAAATCTAGGATCATTATAATACGGCAATCAATAATTTTTTAGGGAATTAAAACGGAATTTTATTCTTAACTTATAAAATAAAAAAAAGAAGAAATATTGCAAATTTTATGTTCTTGTAATTAATCAATTAAATTGCTCAAAAGGATGCATTAATAAAATTTAGTTCATGCTTAATATTTCATAGATATCCTTTTTGTGAAGCATGTTAAAAAACAAGACTCAATTAGAAGCCTTAGATGTAAACAATTAAGAAGTAATCAAACAGTTTGTTACCGATAGGTATACTATACTTTTCTAATACTTCTTCATATATACACTTCAAAATCAGAAAAAAATATATTTATTATTTTAGTAAATATTTTAGAGATTTTCTTTCTTTTGTTTTAAAATCTTGGTAAATTTTTTATTTAGAAGCAATAAAAGGGAAACCTTTTTTTTTTGTTTTTGCAAATAAATTTTAAGTATTTCATTTTACGAAAACTTTGATATACGATAGAATATTTAGAAAACCTTTAAGCTAGATATTGGAATTTTTGGCTGTTGTGTTTTCTTTTTTCTTGTTTAAATTTGAAAACATTTCTAAAGTTATTCTGAAACTTTCAATTTAGGTTCACCTCTTTATTATTATTATTATTCTGAAAGAAAACCATATCGTTTGTCAAAAAGTTTTTTGTTTTATTTTAAATTTGAAACTTAATTGTTCCAAAAATAAACAGTAAGCATCACTAAGCTTAAATCTTTAAAAAAAAAATTTTAATTAAAATTTTGAGCAAATTGTTATTAAAATTTTAATTTATTAATAAAAAAAATACTCTTTAAATAAATATATTTCTTTTTGAAAAACATTTATTTGAGCTAATTTAATTTAATTATTTTTAAATTTAATGCCGCTAGTAAAAACAATATAAATTACTACTCTAAATTTTTTGGTGAAAAATTTCCATTTGGTAATTACTATAGTAAATAAATGAGACTTTAAAGAAAAAGTAATCAACAGTTGGATTTGACTCTTCAAAACAAATATAAACAAGAAATTATAAAAATCCTTTTTTTGCACCTATTACACCTAGAACTCCTCATTTCTTTATTTTTAAAGTTTCAGTAGGCTGTCTCTTTTGAATCAAATTATGTAGAGCCTTTTTAACTCAGAAAAGAAGTAATTGATCAATTTTAAACGATCTGAGGATTTCTCTTGAATTATTTTTATAAATTAAATTCTGTTCCAAATTGGACATTTATTCACCATTAGAAATTTAACATTTTCAACCCTTATTATGTATCAGATTTTATTAAAAAATAATTAACGAAATAGAATTATTTGACCATTATAAGAACATGGAATATTATCCAAAATAAATTTTTAAATTCTCTTTTTTAATGTTGAATTTCTCTTGAAAATACATGAGGCGTCTATTGAATAAACGATCTAATATACAAAAACCAAAAAACGAATGATTCTTAAATCAATCAAATCAAGGTGAATCCAAGTTCCAAACGAAATCTATTCGAATTGTTCAGATTTTCAACTTTGAAAAAGATATGGTTTATTAAAATAAAAAGCTTATTTTGCAATCTTTCAATGTTGATGGACACCAAAAAACCTTCTAGATTTACTGAAAAACGGCCCACTTAGAAGGCAAATCACCAGAATAATGAGCTCACCTAAGTTCTCTTTTGAAAAACTTTTAGTCGTAGGACTTAAGAATAAATAAGACTGAAAGCAAAATATTCGTTTTAGATTAATACTATGGTCGAGTTTTAATTAAAAAAATTTTTTTTATAAAGATTTTTCGCATTTTCTTTTTTATTTTTATATTGATCAAAAAATAAAAAATTTCAAAGCATTTTCTATTCTGAAAAAATACTCTCAGATAATTTATAACTAAGAGTTGATTGAAGACTTTTTATTAGGGAATTCGTTTTCAACATTTTGAAAATTTTATTCATATTAACTGATATAATTTAATTTAAAAAGTTAAAAATAATTCAAATGACGTTCAATATGAAAAATTTAAATCTTAAATCAAATATTTTCAAGCATTTAAAAAATGTAAGCAAAGGATTAGATGAATTTATTTAAATATAATTTTTTTAAATAATTTTCCAACTTGACATAATTAATAAGTTTCAAGATGTATATATAAGGATTCGAAATACAAAATTCTCATTTAGATATTTATGGTTTTAAAGAGTTTATAAATGGTTCTTTATTTGGCTCCTTAAGAAATTTAATGAAATCCTTATATACAAAATTAGGAAAACTTATAAAAATTAGACTAATTGGTGCTCAATTAAAAAATAGAAAAAAAATAGAACTTTTTTTTTCTTTGCTATCTAAGGCTTCTCCATTAAATGGTAGTGGATTAAAATTAAATAGAGCGCTAATAATTCAATAAATGTTTAGTTTGGTCAAGGTAAAAACAATATTTTAAAGCTTGAACGAACATTTACAGTAATTTTTAAAAATATCTTTTGCTAATCAGAAAAATCTGCCATTCACTTATCTGAACATTCAAATCTTTGAAAACTTTACAACAAAAAAAAACACTAAATATTAAATTTCTAAATAAGATAATAATGTGTGTGCTCAAGCGTGAATCATTAAGGTTCTTATCAAATTAAAGACCTTAGACTCTGAGAGTTTTTTTTGTTGATATTGTTGTTATTTTTGTTGCTTATTTCAATATTTATTTGCAATTTGAACTCGATATTTAATTGAGTGTACAAATCAAATTCAATAAATTTCCAAAAGCGGTTCTTTTTTTTTTTGTTCGTTCTGAATAGAAGTATTTAAATAATATTTACTTATCGATTCTGTCAATAAATGATTTTTTTATTTTATAAGAGAATCAGAGAAAGAGAGACTTTGATTTTAGCTTAGCCGCTGGAAATTAAATTTAAAGCAGAGTTCTGTTCAAATAATAAGAAAAATATGAATTTTAAATTTTTTAAGTTTAGAAAAACATTTTTAACATTTCCCTTTTGCTTAACAATTAAACCAAAGAAAAAAATAATTAAAAACTAACTAAAATAAAAAAAATAATATTTATTTTTAACAACAACAAAAAAAATTCATGTTGACTTTTATTTTTTGAGCATAGAAATCTCCAATTGATTTTCTCCTAAATGACAGTTTCAATCCGGATAAATAAAGTCAAATACTTTAATTAGAGCTTTTCATATATTTTTCTTTCTTTCTTTCTTCACCCCTAACTAAAACTGATTCCCCACTGAATCTTGTTAATTTTACTGATCATATTGATTTATTTGCTTTTTAAAATATAATGAGAATTTTTAATCTTTTAACCAAACTAACAATAAAAAAAACATAATTCTTATCATGATTGTTCCATTATGTGAGAGTAAATATTAGTTAAGTAAATATTACATAAGCTTGATCAGTAGCACCTTGCTGAATTGTTCTTATTTTAATTACTAGTATTTTTCGAGATTAATTTTGAAAAACGAACAGTGGGGTTTATTATACCTTTTTTGCTGTCTGAAGAGTTCTATTCGATTTCAAGTCAAGTATCTTTTTTTTTGTCGAGAAAAAAAAATGTAGGAATTTACCCCCAGAATTGATCACTTAATTAAAACTTAATTACACTAGTTCAATTTATAAAAAAAATTCAATTTTTTTTTTCAAAATTGAATTTTAATTAAATTATTCGAGAAAAAAAAGGCACTTGAATACAACTAGTTTTTTTTGTGTTAAGCAGAGATCAGCATGGTATTTTTTAAGTGCAAGAATTTTAATAAAGTTTTTTTTTTTTTTATAAAGTGATAAGATTACTGCTTTTTTTTAATTGTTGTTTTTTTAAGTACAGGTGACTCAAATTGTTTAAAAAATTTAAAGAAAAATTAATTTCAAATTTTAATAACTAGGTTCAGAATGTTTTAGTTTTGCGTGACATTTCTGTTCATGCTTAATTAATTTGAACAAGAGCAAAACTATTAAAAATTATTAAACGAAAAAGAGAATAGAAATTTTTTTTGTTTTAAATATTTTCTTGTCGATTCCTCTAATCCCTAACTTATAATTAATTTTAAATTAGTATTTTAAAGTACTAAACAAATGAAAAGCATAAATTATTGATTAGTCTTTTGTTGTTGCTATTTGATTTAATTGTTAATGTAGACTAAATAGAATCTAAATCAAATTCTTAAATGTAGATTTTTATCTTAATAATTTCTTATCTTAATTTTATACTTATAAAAATTTTTTGAATTAAAAAAAAAACAACAAGAAACTCACCGTCTTTATTTAACCATGCATTAAAACCAAAAAATTTCTTTAATTATTGTAAATTAATTTCGATTTAAAAAATACCTTATCCTAAATTTAATTATTTAGGATCAATTGTGCTTAATTTAGTTGAAAATTATCATCATAATACTATGAGGGAAATCCAAAAATTCTAATCCACTGACTTGGTTTACATAAATTTTCCTCACTCACGAGAAAAAAAAAAGAGTTAAGTCTCTTTTTCTCTACTCAAATTATTCTATGTAGAATATTCGGGTCTTTTTTATTTGACTGCAAAAAAGACCTGAATTTTCTACCTATTTTCTCTAAAAACACAGTAATTAATTTTTGAAAAAGATGATTTTAATTCAAAAAATAATCACTTTCAAGAACAAATACACTTAAGAAACAACAGCAGCAACCCATCCTGTCGATGAACAAACTATCTTTTTTACCTGAAGAACAAAAGCAAAATGTACACATTTTTTGTTTATAATAAACCAAGATGCTATGCTGATAACCACCCAATATTTCTTTGAGTCAAAAAGAGACCCGAATTTTCTATCTAGAATATTTTGCGTAGAGAAAAAAGGATGGCACCAAAAAAAAAACACTTTAAATATTTGAGTCTTGATAGCATTAAAATGATGCAAATTTTGATTTATGTTTTTGGGAAGCTAAAATTTGGTTATGTGAAGGTTTTGAATTGAATGGTATTAAGGTAAACAAAGATGGTATTATTATGTGTTACTAATAGTTTTTCAAATAAAAATTTAACCAAAACTTAAAAATTTAGATACCATAGATTCACACAAACAGTCTGAGTCGTAGGTTTGAAACGGAATACCCAGCGATTCACAAATGGAAAAATTGCGTGGATGGTACTTTTTTCGCGATACTTTTTTCGCTATTGAAAAAAAGTATTTAGAGGAGAGATTACATAAAATATGTTATGCCTTTATTTAATTTTAGAAAGAGTTAGAATTTGAACCGTGACCCAATTGAATCTGATACAGATTCTAATAAAAGTGAAAATGAATTTGAAAATGATGATGAGATTGATGAAGAAGTTAATATTTCAGATCATGATAATTAAAAATTTAACCATTATTTATTTTTAATAATATTTTACGTAACTTTATTTATTCAATAAAATATATTCAATTAAAAAAAGCGATTTTTTTACTTTTTTTTAAAGACCAAAAAAAAGGAGAATTTTCGCTTGCGAAATTTATACTGTTTTAAAAAGATTAAAAAATAGTAGTTTATTCGCTCGCGAAAAAATTACTAGCTAAAAATTTACTATACGCCGAAAAATTGTTCACCTTTTCTAATTGTTTCATCGCAAGTCAAGCTAAAATTTTTAAAAGTTTGCATTTTCAATATTTTTAATACGTACCGTAAACTCGTCCAAACAACCCCGGGATTTTAGATCGTAAATTCGGTTTTATCCAATTTTCTGATTGGCTGAAAAAAAAATTGACCAATCAGAAAATTTGCCGATTGCCGACCACTAACTCAACACCCCGTTGTATACAAGTTTTACTCAATTAATTTTTTGAAATTTTTAAAAATTTATTTATTTATTTAAGTATACTTTAAGTCACATTGACAGATAAAATAAAAGGAGATAAATATAAAAGACTTTTGCCATAAAAAAATAAGTATATACAAATTATCATTAGTTTATAAAAAGACATTAAGACATAATTTAATGAAAAAAAAAATTAAAATCATTTAATATTGAAGTCAATTTTTAACAAATCGTTTAGCATTTTGTATAGATGAAAAAATTCATGATTGTTTTCAAAACAGTATGCAATGCTAGATATAACGAACTTAACTGAATCTACAAGACCTAAATTAGGACATTTAAAACTGAACGTAATTAACTTTTTTAAAAAATTGGTGTCATAGTCTAAACAATCAATAAATAAACGATTCTCTAAACGTTTAAGTTGGGCATTGAACGATGTACTTTTTTTGTTATTTTCTACTCCACTCTGACGCATAAAATAAAAAACTTCTTTACATAACGGACTTCTCATCAATTGTTCTAAAAAAGAAATCTTGTGTTAAAAGTAAATCTCACTAACCGATTCAATTTTAAGAGTTTCATATAAAGGGCTGATGTGGGTAAATTTTTTAAGACCAATAATTCGTTTTAGAAGCAAATTTTGACGTGTTTCTAATTCATTTAAAAGACTACTCGGAATAAGAATATTGTCTAGAACATGTCTAAAGATTGATTGACAATATTGTTTAAATAAAAATCCAATCAAGTAAGGATTTAAGAACTTAGGCTTACAACCAAGACCATAAAGAGAATAAAAACTCCTCTCAACTTTTTTCCATTTTTCTTCAATAAAATTTGAAATAAATAAACTAGATCCAATTGGAAGACCCAAATATTCAAAACCATCAACATTCACTAACTGAACCCCATTAATAACGAATTTTTCTTGAGATATTATTTTTGAACTGGACATTGTAAGACAAACTGATTTTTTAGGATTAAACTCCATTTTCCACTGATTCGCAAACTTAAAACATTCTTCTAATATAACCATCGCTTGACCATAAGAGGGGGAAAGAATAATAATATCATCACAATAAGCAATGATCGACAAATCTAGGCCATTAACACAAGCACCTATATTATGACTAATACAATTGACAATTAAATCATTGATGAAGAAGTTAAACAAATAAGGAGAAAGAACCCCACCCTGTTTAACACCTTCAGTGCAATGTATAGGGTCACTTAACTTACCATAATATTTTACCAGGATTTGTGAAACTTGATAATATTTATATAAAATTCTCCACCAAGGATCAGATACCTTATTGATCAATTTGAAGAATAGGCCATCTCTCCATAATTTGTCAAACGCTTTTGTAGCATCTAAGCTTAAAATATGAATTTTAGATCCATTTCTCTTATAATAATTTGCAACTTCATTTACTAGGAAATATGCATGTTTACTAGACAGTTTTCTTTTATAACCAAATTGGTTACCATGTACACTACTCAAACATTCCATTTTTTCCAAAATAATGCTCTCTAAAATAACCGCCATGGTACTTGACACTGACACAGGTCTATAATCTGACGGTGAACTCATTGTTCCTTTTTTTGGAATAGGTGAGACGACCGCTACGTTAAACTTACTCGGTATATAACCCGTATTAATAACAGCATTAAAAAACCAGGTTAAGACGTCAATCAAACACGTTAGAGTTCCATTAATAAAGAACTCATTACATATGTTGTCAAATCCCGCAGATTTGTTTCGACTTAACTTGTTTAGAATACACTTTATTTCCTCCTTTTCGATTTTAACGTCAAAAAACTTATTACTTATATCTCGATAAAAACTATTTACAAACTCTTTGATACCATCTTGTTCGAATGAATTTTTTTTTCCATTATGAGAAAATAAGTCCGAGTAAAAATTAGCAAAATCTTGTAAATTAATCTTCTTTGAACATTTGTTTACACGTGACTTATTATACTTAAATTTTGCGATTGTACGCCAGAAACGTGGGCTATTGTATTTTTTAAGATAATTTAAATTTAAACATTTCTTTTTTTCATTATCATAAGAAAATTTCCTAACCAAATTTTTAAATTCTTTTTTTTTCAAATTTATTTCTTTCCTAATTGAGGTATCCTTGAAATCCGTACTCTTAAAAGCAGCATATAACTGATTTATTTCCTCGGACAAAGCATTTATTTCCAAATTATTATTATAATTAGTTTTAATTACCCTTCTCCGTTTTTTTGATTTTTTACAAATTTTTTCAGCTTCTCTAGCTGATTTTAGTAATATTCGAGGTAAATTTTCATATATTTCATCAATTAAACTAGTTCATTCACTCAAATTATTGTAGAAATCGATATTAACTTTTGGAAATAAAAAGTCTAAATTTTTGTTTAAAAAATTTTGATATATCTCAACAAAATCTTGGTCTTTCCAATCAAAATAATGAAAATCTTTTTGACTTTCCTCTTCTTCATTATAATCTTCTGTATCTTCTACCAAGTCAATAAAACAGGTTACTGCATTGTGATCGCTTAAACTAGTAGGCTCATCGATAACTTCGTAATACTTAATATTTTTAATTTCTTCCGATCGAGTAAAAATATGGTCAATCCTTGATTTATAATCCTTTTTCTTATAAGTATAATCTATTCTTTGGTCAAATAACAAAAAGCAATCAATCAGATCATTATTAGTAATAAAATTTTTCAAAAGTTTATCAAACCGTTTACCACGATTAAGATCACAGTTCCAGTCTCCTAAAAAAATTATACTTTCATTGCTATAAACATCGAGGATGCTTTCTAAACTAGACAAAAATTATTTAAAGTTAACTAACCTTTCAATGCTACCATTATCAAAAGGTACCCAAACTCCAACAAAATTAAAATTTTTCAAACCATAACAAATTTTCAGCAATGAATAATTCGGATTAAAAAAATCAAATTCAAATACATTAAACTTTTTTCTAACAATCCAACATTTACCACCATGTAGCCTGCCTCTCTTATCAACTGTTTCTAAATCCATATCAGATTGGAAAAAAATATTATGATTACAATATCTTTCAGTTAAAAGATAATGTTCATCCGAATTAAGCCAGTGCTCACACAAAAAAATAATATCATAATTATGTACAATTTTGTCGATTACGACTATGTTTGATTTAAAATTTTGGCAATTAAAGCTTATTAGTCTCATGGTCCATAGAGTTATCTACAATAATAGTAGAAGAGTTATTCGACATAATGGCTTGCTGATGTTTCTTATTAGAAAAATCATCATTATCCTCATCAGTGTCTTCTCTATCGACAGATCTATTTCTTTTACTATTGTTTCTCACTCCATTTTGTTGTCTATATCCACCACGAGTGGCAGTAACGCGACCTCTACCACCACCAGAAAAAGCTCCTCTATTATTGTAATTGGTAATATATCCATCATGACTACATTTTTCAACATTATCCCTTTGATACCTGGGACCTTCATTAGCATAGTTTCGAATTTCTTTCGCTTCAAAATATCTCTTGACTCTTATGCCATCAGGCCAGTTATCCGGATTAAGTACTTCTTCCATTAAATTACTGTTAACTTTAAAATGAAAGGACTTATAATAGTCTCCTTTCGTTCTAAGTTCTTTGATATATTCCACTGCAGCAAACTTACTTATATATTCATTTACACTCGACTCATCACTACTTAGTGACCAAAAACCCGTGTAATAATCAAAAAGCTTAACTGGTTTAGCTGGTTTTGTAGCAGCTTCCAATGTCCTCGATTTCAACGCTCCAACAACAAATTTTTTTCTTTTTTCATTTTGATTATTTCACTAAATTTACTTCTTGAATTTTTGACCACACCTGATTAAGAAACATCCTTTCTTTTAATCTCAGTTGAGACATTAATCTTTTTGGTACCTTGTTGAACGAACTGAGGTTCAAATACTTCATCATTATCTTCAATTAGATTATCTATCGTTTGATCATGATTCAATAAATTAAAATTACTTAACTTGTTCATCTTATTAAACATTTTCTTTAATTGAATGTTCTCTTCTTTTAGAATCGAAACTGTTTCTAAAATCTTCAAGTTAGATTCTTTTAACTCAGTCATTTCTTTGTATATCCTCGACAGTATCTGTTTAATGTCACTATTGGCTTCATCTGAGAAGACAGCGTCATTAACCTGATTGGTTAGATCATTTGTAACGTTTAAATTATTATTCTTTGATTTAGGATTCAAAAAACAATCTCGTTACACTCAACATTTAAGCGTTCGTCTACAAACGAGTTCAATAGAAGCCAAATATCAGTCGCCATTTGCTTCGCCTTTGTGCGATTTTGAATTTGAATGTCTTTCTTGACTTGATACTTGGTTAAAATTCTGAAAGCGAGTTGAAGTCGTAACATGTTTAAATTGTGTTTCTTTAGTTTATTTTTAGATTCATCACCGACATAGGCAATTAGTCGATTAATAAATTCTTCTTTAGTAAGTCTAACTAAGTCTCTAGCATTCGAAAGAAGAATGTCCAGTTCAAAATGGACTGAAAAAATTTCTCGGCTTCATTAAGATTAAATTCATTAATAGACAGTAAATATCCGTGACTGTAAGTCCAATAATGGACAACGTTTCGGTTTTTATGAATATGGTTTATTCAAAAATTATAATTTCAAAAATTCAAAAATTATATTTTTCAAAAAAAAAAAAATTTTGATTTGATTTGAAAATTTCTTTTATAAGTTTAAAAATAAATTTTACACGTTAAATTATGTAGAAATTAGAAAATAAAGAAAAAAAAAAAGATCAACAAAAATATTCAAGTCTTTAAATAACTAAATATTTTTTCAAGTTCTCGATATGTTTCCATGTGACTTTTGTCGATTTTTCTGCTAATATTGTTCGTTTCGGTTACCATTTTTCATCGTCTAATTGATTTAAATTTATTTTAACGAATTTTATATCATTGCTTAAAATTGAAACGATTTTCTGATTCTCAGTAAATTTTGACTCGATTTCATCTACTCTAGTGACAAAACCTGAAAGTCGTTAAGACAATAATGAATCGACCATTTTTTCAAAGTTTTTCAAATCGATTTGGACACTTTTTACTGGTTTAAAATCGATGTCGACTTTTGTTGGATTTTACAATTGATCTTGAAAACTGATTTTCATTTCACCATTTTTTAAAAGTTGGTTTTCACTACGGCGACTAAGGTATTTATCTTCGTTTATTCGATTAATTTGTCCATTTTGTGTTCGATTAGATTTTTTTAAGAAAGATTCATCAATTTGTTTATCGATCAGTGTTGTTGTTTGATTCATTACTTTTTGATTCGACAGTGATTCGTTTTGAGATTCACAAAGGTCAAGTTGTTTTAGAGTGGTTTATATCCGATTGCGTATTGAATTTGCCCATTTTAAAACCTTTTTAAATGCTAAAATGTCGTTTTGAAGTTTGATTTCGAGATTTGATTTCATGTATTCGTTGATTTTTGGGTTTAGTTCGGTTGGCATTTGTAAATTTTTGTCTAAAATATGTTATGGAGCTCGTGAAAAATAGCTTTCAAAATTCCAAACACGATTTCATGTGATATAAAAGATCTCTTTTAACGTTTAGTTACCAATTTCAATATTTCTAATTTATGTTAATTTTTTTGAAATATTTTAATTTTTCTTTTTAATTATTAATTAATAAACAAATATATAAAATTTCTTTTTTTTTATAACATGAGACGACTGGAAAAAATCTTCGCCATGTTAAAAGATTTCTATATGAGATCGATCACTTTCTCAATGAATAAAATTAATCAATTAAAGGAACAAAGCTTAAAATTTTTCTTTCCGAAAATTTATTATTTGAATTTTAATTAACCGCATTTTTTAGTCGAAATTGGTTAAAAATTAAGTTTCATTTAATTATTTCTGAATTTTAATTTAAAAAAACAAGGAAATTTTCTAGGAAAAAAATGGTGGTTTCGATTAGTAAGGGTTTTAAATTATGAAATTTATATTTTTTATTATTTGGTCAAAACTGAAGTATCCTCATTTAGAAAAAATAATTTCTATTTAAATAATTATGTCTCCGGTTTAAAGAAGGGTGCACCAATATATGCGAAATCATAAGCAAAGACATAATTTTACATGAGAAATTATTTTAGAGATAATTCTCTAAAAAATAAACAGCTGAAGGAATATTATGTAAATCTTTTTGTATGGTTATAGATGTAAAGACGGAGGTAAAGATGAGATTTTAGGAAAATGTCAAATATGCAAAGAAATATTTTGGTTGACCTTGATCATTATTAACAGTTTAGAGAGATGTCGAAAAGTAAACACTTGAGATGGGTTAAAAATAAATTGAATTTAAAATAGCCAAACTAAAGCTAAATCTTACTTTATCTTAACACTAATTTATTTTCTAAAGAAAAATACATCAGGTTTAGTTTGAATTTAAATAATTCATGAAAATGAATAAAGAAATAATACAGTCGAACCTCGTTAATCCGGCCTTCGCTTACCCGGAAACCTCGTTTGTTCGGCATGATTTCTAGGACTATTTAATTTTAACTAGATAATCCGGCATTTTCGATAAACCCGCATAAAAATACTCCACGAATCGAGCCGGATTAACGAGGTTCGACTGAAAATTATTTTCTCAGTTAATATAGATATTTTGATTAAAAGAAAATAAATTATATGGTCTTTAATTTTTAGCCCTCTCTATAATTTATATAGTCTATTAAGAAGCTTCTGAATTTTAAGTTCCAGATAAAATTATAAATTCGAGTTTAACTTTAAAAAAATCACTTTTCCTTAATTTTGGAATTTTTTTTTTACTTTTAATCAGTAAATATGGTGAAATCTAATAGTTTTTCCACAAAATAAATAAAAGGTAAAGAGTCTGAGAATTTCTAAACTTGGCCCTAAAAAATTTTCCACAATATTTTCAATTTAGGGTTCGAATACGTTAGGAATATGGTTCGGTAAATCGGAATCGGTACTTTATTGGATCGTTGGCACATGTGACTATTAAAATTGCAAATAAATTCGCAATTTTGATAGGTTATTGTTTAATAGCATTACTGATAAAGTATTAAGATTAAGTTTGAACCGAAGAATGAGATTTTTTTTATAAGCAGACGAAGAGCAACCGGTAACCCAAAATTTGAAGTTTGAAGAATTAGACCGGAATGAAACTAGCATCATTTTCTTTTTAAAAAATAAGGTAAAAAGTAAATAAACATTTAAAATTTGCAAAAAAAAACCTTTATTTTTGGCTAAAAATTCCCCTCCTTGCTAAAAATACATTTTTTATATCTAAATTGATCACGATTCGGGACATCGACGGTTTTCGATTTTTATATTAGCGCTCGATTGATTGCAATTAATCGAAATCACCGCATCGCTAAACTAGATTATTCCAAAACATTTTTTTTTAAATAAAAGGATATTTTAAAATTATTTGGACTTAGAAAACAAAAATTTATTTTATCTTAGTTAAATTGTTAAAAATAATTTTAAAAAATATTCCTAGTACTTCATATTTTACACAAAAAAACTTATTTAAAATTAAATCTCAAATATCTTGAAACATATATTACTATTAATTTAATATAATTAGGTTATTTTAGTATATTATTAGCGATCTTTTTTAAGAGTCATATTAAATAAAAAAAAAATTCGAAAAATTTTAAAGCAATGAATTTAATAGAGACTGGTCTAGTCGCTGCAGTATCACCTTCCACAGACTTTTACTTAGCTAAAAAAGGAAACTGTAAGATTTTTTTATACTGATATGCTAGTAGAAAATACTGATATGCATATTTCATATACCATAAACGGTAAAAGTTCGAACCCCTACAATACTATAGTATTTAAAGTATACTTTAAAAAATTTTGAAACGATTCCACTAAGAGTATATTTCAGTGTCATTTCTAAAAAAATTAATTATTTATTTATAATAGGTTCTTTATAATAGGTAAGAGTTTCATATATTTTTTAAATAAAAATCTGGTCATTCACAATTTCCATTTGTGAAAGTTCATGAACTTTTTATTATTTGAGGTTATCTGACTTTAAGACTTTTTTGGACTATAATAAAATTAAAATGATTTTTTAAATTAATTAAAAATTTTATATTTATTTGAAATTAAATTACATTATTAAATTTTAATAAAAAATAATTTTTCAATTTCGATTAAATTAGGAAAAAAAAATTCGATCTAAAAATATTTTAATTTAAATTTGCAGCATCAAATGCCGTACAGTTCCGGAAATCTAAAGTTTCAATTGGATGTCCATCTAAAAATTTTCTCATTTTTTTTCCTCTTTAAACGAAGACACTCTCGACCTTCACTATTACAAAAGCATCTATTTCTTTTGGATAAATTAGAATAAAAATTGTTACATGTTGCACATAAAATTCTATTTCTTTTTGATACAGTAATTCTTGCTTGCACGACACAAAACCCACAATTCCGATTCCACGATGGGGCTGTTCGTTAACCTCAATTTCTTCTTCAAAATTGAGCTGTCTATTGGGAGTTTCATTTGGCCGGGTAGAATTGGGGCTTTTATACACCATCATACCAGGATTCGGAGAATTATACTCAAGGATTTGTTCTAATCGGGATCGCTCTAGAACGGCAGTGGCATTTTGGCCTACACTAGGGACTTCTAAATAATTGGGGGAAGGCGTCGGAGTTGGTTGCCTTCCCAAAGCGAACAATTTCTTCGCTTTGATCCACACAACTATTTATGAACATCAAATCTGGTTCCACTTCCGCTCCCCTTTCCATTAAAAATCTAATTTTTTGCAATATATCGTTTCCCTACATTTGATATCTTTCCATTTCTAATTTTTTTAAGATTAAGATTAATCTAAATTTAAAAATTAAAAAAACTAAAAAATATGCCTTCTAAAATTCTTAGATAACTTTGTTAGCGTAAATTTGTAATATACCAAAAAAGAATAACTTTCGATTAAATTTAAACATAATATAGCACTTGACTCGAAAAAGTTGCATTACCATTACTATTAGCGTTACCGTTACCATTACTATTACAATTTTCGAAAAATGCTAAGTGAGCGCATGGCTAATTGGTGTAAGTCCAGTGTTTTGGAGCGAAAGGTCTAAGGTACAATTCTTACCAAGTGATGAAAATTTTCTTACATCGTAAGATGTTAAAATGCAATATTATAAAAAAAGATTAATCGTAATCGACTTACTAATAAACAAAAGCTAAGCGGATGCGTTACATACAGCGCATTGT
>NTPY01000456.1:752313-802653 GCA_002922825.1 Brachionus calyciflorus
AATTTTTAAAAAAAAAAAAACACTTAAACTGTTTGAAAAAAAAAACAAATTATAGAATTTTTTCAAAATTAATACATAATCCTTTTTAGATTGCTTGTCTTAGAAAAAAAAGAAGCTATTTCTTTATCGCTCTCTCTTTTTTTAAGACATAATAAACAGGGTTTTTTTTTTGATGCAAAAACATATAATTGCATATTGCATGTGTGTTGCATATCTCAAATTTTATTGGCTATTTATTATTTTGAGAGACAATGGCCCCCTTCCAGACACCCCTTAACAATTTTCGCTATGAGAAAATTTGAAAATATATAAAAAATTAACGTTTAATCTATCCTTTAAGAATACGTAAAAATTATTTGAATCGAAGTTGCATATTTTGCATATATCGTGCATATTTCGTCCTTTTGAAGTTGCATACTCATGTTGCATATCCTGACCCTTGATGTTGCATTAAAAAATAAAACTGATAATAAACAAATTTTTGAATTTAAAAATAAAACCAAAATTAAATTATTTAATTTTTTAAAGCATGCATTTTTTTTTGAAAGCTTTTCTAGTTGAAATTAGATTAATAAAAAAAAATTTTAAATTCTAAATAGAATATATAAAAAAGACTTGTTATATTAAGATATTTTTATTTTATTTTTAATATGTCAAGTTAAAAAAAAGTATTCATACAAAACATAAATGATATAAATGTGCGCCAGTATTAATTTCTATAATCACTGCATTTATTGTTAATCGACTGAAAGTGAGAGAAAGAAAATAAAATTAGTTGTTAAGATAAAGATTCTGAATAAAGTATTGAATAAAAAAAAAATTTATAAAAAAAAATTTATTAATCAATTCTAAATTACTTATTATTTTACCAATTAGTTGAAAATTTTGTCGAGTTATTCAAAATATACAATTCAAAAAAAAATGTTTTCTTAAAATTTTTGTTCTTAATTTATTGAGTCATTTCAATTTTAATATGTTCCATTTTAATACTTTGATTTGGATTTTGTCTACCAGGTCGATTATTACCATTAATCAATCGCATGCTTTGTTCAAAATATTGATTTGGGTGATTAACTGGAACAATTTCTTCCGTCTTATGAGCAAACTCAAAATACCTTTGACAAGCTATTTGATAATTATTTGAATCCGCATGATCCATTATCTTTCCGAAAAAAATTTATTAATTTATGAAAGAAACTTTATATTATATAAAAAAAAAATACTTGATTAGTTTCATCTTGACTTCTTCCATATTGCTTAAGCTTTTGCTTCAAAAATTCTCTTTCAAAATGCTTAAACGGACTTAATAAAAATAAAATTAAAATAAAATTTTAAATATAATTCTATTAAAATTATTCAAAATATACCATCCATGATAATCATTATTTCCAGGCATGTGACTAGTAATTATTTTCAAACAACTGTAAGGGGTATAAGATGTTCTTTTACCTTCTTTACCATAAGAATGTCTAATATTATAAGCATATTCTTTTTCAAACTTAAAAAAATAAGATTAAATATTTATCTTGGACATTTTTTCAATTTAAGTAAATTCTACTTTATCGACAGAGATACTGCCTTTTGAAAATTCATTTCTCCAAAATTTTAAACTTTCTTCTAATGGCAAACCAATGCCTTTTAAAAACAATAAATATTGCAACCGACCATAATGTCTTAAATGGTGATTGGTTTTAAGAGCTTCATGTAAATTACGCATACACATTGGAAACGATTTAATAGAATGCTGGAAAAAAATTAAAACTTAAAAAAAAATTTAATTTGAGTTAAAAAATTTTTTTTTTACTGAGTCTAAACTTTCAGCTGTTAGGTGATCTCTAGCAGTTGTATCTGAGTAATTTTCTCCTATGTCACGTTCTCTTAAAATCTTGAGCAAATCAGATATACGCTGATCTTCTTCTATTTCTTTTATATGTCTACTTAAAGTCTAATCAAAAAATTATATAAAATAAAAATTTTTCAATATTTAAATTTAGCTTCAAAACACTTACTGCTAAACTTTTTGATAAACGAGTTCTAAAAACATGGGTCAAAACAGAACCAAAATCAGCAATTGTTACATAGGCAAAACCTTTTTTAACAAATACTCGTCTAGTTTTTACCAAATCGAGAACTTCTAAAAAATTAATTTTGAAGTAATGAGTATTTTTAATTACATTTGGAGAACCGCCCATTTCGATTAAACTGTCCATTATACCATCTTTTTCAGAGTCAGTTATCTTAAGATAAAAAACTTAACTTTATAAGAAACTTTTTTCCATATAAAAAAAATTAATTTTCTTACAGGTACATAAAGCAAGTCGTTATCTTGTAAAAATTTTTCAATAATGGCTTGATCGTTTTGTATTCGGTTTAGTTTATAACGAAATAAATCGCACTCTTGTTGAATAAACCATCTTTTCAATTCTTCACTAAAAAAATACTTAGTTAAAAAGTTGATTGAGATTTTTTTAGGGAGAATTTACGTTTGACAAAAAGCAAGTCTGAGAATAAAATGAGAGACTATGTCTTTATTTAATTCAGCTTCATCAATAGGGGTATCTTTGGACTAGAAAAAAAATGAATGAAAATTTTAAATAAATTTTGATTGAATCTTACACTGCACAAAATGGTCTTAAGAAATCCTAATTTTCTTAATTCTGTATCAAGTTTCGACAAATAATCATTACCACCCTTCATGTATCTAGCTCCGATTGTTTCAAACATTTGCAAAACTAGAAAAAAGATTCAATGGTAAGTTAATTTTTTTAGGTTTTAAAATTTATTTTAAATACTTGAAAAACGCTCAATTGCAACTGAAGCAAATTCATCAAATTCAAGTCGGCCATCTGGTGGACTATTGTACATTAAAAGAGGAGACACCACTTCTCTCTTTATATTTCTGCTTACAGACTCTTGTTTTCTACCACCGCCGATAATCATTTTTTAAATATTTTATTTTTTATTTTCAAAATTTCAAAACAATTTTGAAAAGTGTTTCTACTTAAATTTTAATTTTTTTTTTCAAACAAAATTTGTTGCAAAACAAATGATGATCAAAGTTAAGACAGGGTTTTCGAATGGATGGAAAAAAAAATTGAAATAAAATTTTTATAAAAATACTATAATTTATTTGTAAATAAAAAGTTTTTAAGAATGTCTATTGATATGTGATTAAAATTGATTGCTTTAGTTAAAAATTTTTCAAATTTACCATAACAAGATACCTTTTAAATTAAAATTAAAATAAAATTTTAACAAAAAATTTTTTTTCAAAACTTACTTGAAAATAATTGTGGTCAAATTTAACCTGAACATTTTTTTCATTTAAATAATTTTTATAAAATTCTTGGCTTTTTTTCTTGAAAGATTCATTTTGATACAATTTATGACAATCAAGATAAATTGAAAGATAAATTAAGTAACTCAATTTGGTAAACTTTTCTCGGTTTATTTTCCCGAGAGCCTCTTGGGAAATTGTTAATCTTATTCCTCTGAGTCGCTTTAAATTATTAAACGAATCGTAATCTAAATCTTCAAGTCCTTTTATTTCTAGGAATTGTAATTCCGACTTGAATTTGGGCACATTTTTTGAAATTATTGATAAATATTTTAAACTTGGCAAGTCGAGATTATCCAATTCGAGTGGTTCATTCAATTCTAAAAATTCTAAATTTTTTAAAACATTGAGACTTTTCGGGTCAAATTTTGACGAATTTGTTAAATATAGAAAATTAAGATTTTCCAAACCATAAAATGCATTATTCGCTATGTGAAGTCTAGCATCTTTTTTTAAACCTAAAATTAAATATTTCAAATTGAGAAGGTTTTTAAACGCCTCATTTTCAATACGAGTCAAATTACTAGCTTCAAATTCTAAATATTTTAAGCTAGGCATTCCATTAAGAATGTGATTATTTAAGGATTCAAGTCGAATGAATGAAAAACGTAATTTTTTAAGATTTTCAAGACCTTCAAAACAGTTTTTATCCAAAAAAGTCTCAGTCCCATTAAAAATTAAGTCAAGATTTTGAATTTGTGTAAAAGAAGAAAATGCTCGTGGCTCAATAATTAAGTTATTCGTATTACCAAACATGATATTAAAATTCTTCAAAAATTTTGTATCTAAAAAACACGAGTCTAAATCAAAATCATTTGCTGATAAATTTTTAGTGTCAAAATCGAAATATAGTTCGAGGTATTTTTTAATGAATGGTTTCGATAGGTCGATTAAAAAATTAGTTTTGTATGACGCATTCTTTTTTGTATTTATTTCATTAGAAAGTATTTCAGCAAGAATATAATCCTTAAATTAAAGAACATTAGACTTAAAATAAAATTAAAAAAAATTTTTTAAAGAATTTCTTACTTTAGTAATTAAATCTTTTGGGAGAAAATTTCCATCATAATGTCCTTCAATCTCGAAATTTCGGATTCTTAAAAGTTTTAACAAAATTTTGTATGAAAGCGAAAATAGTTTTAATTAAAAATATTTACTGTAATAAGTTCCGTGTAGCTTCTTTGATTATGGAATTGGTTACAACCAAATATCCTATTAATTTTTCGGATTTTGTCTTAATGAATATAACAAAGCGATTTATAACTTTATAATTTTTTAATTCGGTGGCTTGTCTATTTAATTTACTCAAGCTATTATTTAAACAATTATTTATTTCGTTTAGAAAGTATTGGCGAATAAGGTTAATTTCATTTTTTTCCGCATTAGTAAGAGATGAAAGCATCAATCTTCTCTCTGTTTCAATGTCAATTTGGCATTGTAGGTTATCGTAATATTCCATCAATTCTGAGCATAAATTAAGCATTTTTTTTTTATGAAAAACAAATTTCATTTAGAAAAATTTTGTTAATTTCAATTTAAATTCAGAAATCTCTTAAAAATAGCTAATTCTTTATTTAGAATTTGGTTTTTAAATTTTCAAAATATAAATCTTAAAATAACTTTGAAAGCTCTACGTGAAAAATTTTAATAGGATCGACACTTGCGAGTCTTTTTTGATTATTTATATTTACTAGGAGTAATGATAATCTTCCAAGAAAAAAAGGACTTGTCTCTCAAACAAAACCCTAATCATTTAATAAAAACTTTTTAATAAAAATAATTGAGGCGAATTTTCTGCTCAACATCAAATTTGAAAGAAAAAATAAATTATTAATTAAACAATTTCTTTTTAGATTGACCCCATACTTTTTGTCTTTCTGTAATCCAAATACATGTGAAATTCCAAATAAAAATAAAATCAGAGGATTCTGATATAAAGGGTTTTTTTTACTTGGTTATCTATTTTAGGATAAGTCTTTTTCATTAAATCTAAAATTGATCAATTTATTGCAGTCAAGTATCAAAAGAGTGTTGAGTAAGTTATACATCTAAAAATAACATTTTTTCGACGTTTTTTTACGGCCAAATTTCACTAAATTATCAAGCATTGTTTCTGATTTAAAGGCTAAAGATAAAACATAAAAAGAAGAAAAAAAAAAGCACATAACATATTGATTATGTTATTATCGATCTTTTTATTGATGACTTTTAATGGCCAAAGAACTCATTAAATCTCAAGCTTTTTCCTACAAAGCAATACAATATTCTTAGAAATTTTAATGTTAATTTGCAAAAAAAAACACGTGACGACCAAATTTTGGGAGGACGACCAAATTCAATAGAATAATCTTTTTTCAATATGAATCAGAATTAAATCTCGAGCAATATTAATTAAATCTTTAGACGAGAATTACTATCCATTTGACTAAGCCATAAGTTTTCAAGTAAATCCTTTTATAAGAAATTAAAAAATTTTTTTAGAGTCAAACTGATTTTAGCCAATTTCATCCCTTAGTCATTCCAGGAGTAAAACTGTTCAGTATCTAAAAATCTTTATGTTATGTTTTATGAGCATATAACTTTTTTTTAGCATTTATTCGAAGTTTTATCGAACTAGTATATAGCTGCTAGTAGTAAACTACTAAATTCAAAAAAATCACTTTACATTTTGCAATTTAAGATTTTTTTAAAATTGAAAATTCGAATTAAAACCTCTTCAAATAGAATTTTCTCTTGTATTTAATTCTTGTAATCCAAAGAAAAGCGAATAAAGCTTTGCAAAAAAACAAATAAAAGTTGTCAAATTTAATTTACTTTTTGAAAAAGTTTAAAAATTTTTTGAAAGCTTTATTGAGGATGATTGAAACTAAAATTTGCAAAAAACTACATTAAAATTTGCAATATGTAAAAAAGAGAAAATTTTAATTTTATACATAAGATTCAATACACGCAGCTTCCTAAAGTCGAAATTTAAGCATTTCAAAAAGAAAATTAACTTAGACACACCTAACTTTCATAAATAAAAGCGTTCTTTTAATGCACTTATTTGGTCTTGGTATAAAGATAAATTTAAATTAATTAAAGTTTTTGTAATTTTTTTCTTCAGAGTGTCGAATATCTCTTATCTAGGCTTTAATTTGATACTTCTTTTGGAAACAATTAAATTTTTTTTAATTTTAAGCTTTAGATTTTTTATTTTAAAAAAATGTTGCGTTTTTCTCAATTGAACTTAATCAACAATTCAGCAAAGGTAAACGAAAAAAATCTTATAAAAATATCGGAAAAATAATTTTAATCAATTTTTGTCTGTAATTTTTAAGGCTACCCTCAGATATTATGCCACTGCAGTAAGATCTCAAGTCATTGAATTTTTTAATAATCTTTTTTTTATTTTTATTTAATTTTTTTTGTAGCCAACAGTTAAGCTATGGATCGATAATAAACCAGTTGAATCAAAAACCAAAGAATACATTGATTTGTACAATCCAGCCACTAATGAATTAATTGGTTTAGTACCAAAGACAACTCAAGAGGAAATGAACATGGCTGCTGAGAGTTCTCAAAGAGCTTTTAAAACATGGTCAAAAACAACGCCTTTACAAAGACAACAAGTCATGTTTAAACTACAACAATTGATTAAAGAAAATATGGTAAAAAATATAACTTAGAATTTCGCCAATTTTTTGTTTTTTAATTTTTAATTATTTTCAGAAAGATTTAGCTGCTAGTATTACAAGAGAACAAGGTAAAACTTTACCAGACGCTGAAGGTGACGTAATGAGAGGCCTACAAGTAGTCGAACACTCATGCAGTGTTACATTTATGCAAATGGGTCATACCTTACCAGGCATTGCTAAAGATATTGATTGCATGTCATACAGAGTTCCATTAGGTGTCACAGCTGGTATTTGTCCATTTAATTTTCCAGCTATGATTCCTCTTTGGGTAATTTTTTTCCTCAAATTTTAAATTAAAATAAAAAAGTTTAATTAATTTCTTATTAATTTAGATGTTTCCATTGGCCACTGTAGCTGGTAATACTATGATTTTAAAACCATCTGAAAAAGATCCAGGCGCTGCTATGTTATTAGCTGAATTAGCCCGTCAAGCTGGTTTACCAGATGGTGTTTTGAACGTTATTCACGGTCAACATCAAGCTGTTGATTTTATTTGTGATCATCCATCTATTAGAGCTATTTCATTTGTTGGTTCAGATCAAGCTGGTACTTATATTTACAGACGTGGTACTCAAAATGGAAAGAGAGTTCAATCAAATATGGGCGCCAAAAATCACGGTGTAATAATGCCTGATGCTAATAAAGAAAACGCTTTGAATCAATTAGTTGGAGCTGCTTTTGGCGCTGCTGGTCAACGTTGTATGGCTTTGACTACTGCTGTTTTTGTTGGCGAGGCTAGAAATTGGTTACCTGATTTAGTCGAAAAGGCTAAAAAATTAAAAGTCAATGCTGGCCATGAACCAGGCACTGATATTGGCCCAGTAATTAGCAAAGATTCAAAGAAAAGAATTCATGATATTATCGAAAAAAGCGCTAGTGAAGGAGCTAAAATTTTGTTAGATGGTAGAAATGCTGTTGTTGAAAAATACAAGAATGGTAATTTTGTCGGACCAACTGTTATCGCTGATGCCAAAGTAAAAAAAATAAAAATACAGAAAATTAAAATTGTTTTTAAGTTTATAAAAAAACATTTTTTAAGCCAAATATGACTTGTTATAAAGAAGAAATTTTCGGTCCTGCTTTAGTTACTCTAAGTGTAGATACTTTGGATGAAGCTATTCAATTAATAAACAACAATCCTTATGGTAATGGTACTGCTATATTCACAACAAATGGAGCTACTGCTCGTAAATTCACTCAAGAAATTGATTGCGGTCAAGTTGGTATCAACGTACCAATTCCAGTTCCATTGCCAATGTTTTCATTTACTGGTTCAAGAGGTTCTTTCTTGGGAGACACCAACTTTTACGGACAAAATGTGAGTTAATTTAAAAAAAGAAAAATCTCAAAATGATCAAAGTTTATAGGGACTTTTTGTTTTTAGGGTTTTAACTTTTATACCCAATTGAAAACAATTACTTCACAATGGAGATCTGAAGATGCAACACCAGAGGCCATTCAAACCTCATTTCCAAGAATGTAAATTTAATGCAGAAGCGATTAAAATGCGAATCTTGCAAATTGAATATTTTTTTTTATTTTTAAAGTTTTAGTTTAAATTGTGAGCATTTAATATAATAAAAAATTTTATTTTTTTCAATTATCTTTTTTCTTAAGAGAGTCAAGCTCAAACTATATTCATTTATAGTTGTATTAGAACCCTTCCCAGTATCTTTAAAGTGTTTTGAACATGCGTGCCAAATGTTCTATTTCTTGCAAATGGCACTAACTGAATATTTCTTGATAAGTGAGGAAATTGTGGGTCATTAATGAATTTTCATTAGAAGTTAAGTTTGTTTTTTGATTTTTTTAAAGATTTAGGCAGTTTAATATTTAGGCAGAATAATTCCTGATTTATTTTTTATGAAAATACGACCCTTCAACTTTTTTACCGTTAATATGTTAATATTAAACCATATTCAAGCAATCTCATTTAGGTAAAATTTGATTTTAATAATGTAAACTAAACCCTTTCAAAAAGTCTAGAAAAAATAGCAAGAATTTAATTTTTTTAATTTTTAGCATGTGACATGCATGTGTGAATGTAATTGCACACATGTCACATGTTTTTTTTAAGAGATTGGGTTTGAGTTTTAATAGTCGATTTTTAAAATATAAATTTTTATTGATGATTTGAAGGTTAAAGCCTATTTTCTAAGAATTATTTAGAGTAAAATGGCAAGTTTTTTTTTTCAATTAGATTTTTTTGATGAACAATTTTACTCAAAAAAAATCAGAGAATGTGAAATTGTTCCAAATAAATTTTACTCCAAATCAAGCCGGACTCTTACTTAAATTCGGAGATTAAAGATGTGTATCTTTTTTTATTCTACCTAAATTTTGGCATTTTTTCACTATTTGGAATGAAAAAAAATCTAGACGGACTAATAAAATATTTACAATCATTTTATCTACGATCATAACCTTCTTACCTAAAAAAGAGTTTAGAATTAAAAATATCAGTATAATATTTTTAAGTAATTTAACTCAAAAATTTTGGGTAAAAAATATCGATCCTTGGATACAAAGATTAAATGATACTAAATATTTTAGAAGTTCCTCTATATTCAAATCTAAAACTTTTAGCTAATTAGTCGAATTAACTTTTTTTTATTCGATTAATTAGCTAAACAACGCCGGGTTACCGTGTCAAAATTGAGCTGAGTACATCTCAGCATTATCACTAATTTTTAAAATCAAATAAACACGATATCCCAAAAGGTAACATAAAGGAAGTTTTTAGCTTTAGAATTTTTTGTGTCATTATAGATTCATTTTGATTTAAAACGTAAAAAAAAACACTACAAAAACGCAGTTTTTTAACCAAAACAGAGATAAGAAAAATCAAATTCTTGTAGTCAAAGGGAGAAAAGAAACTACCATAAAAATAATCAAATAAGTGGTTGACTATAAACTACAATTTTTTTATTTAACAAAAAAAAAATAAACTTAACACCGGATTCATTTTTTGGAATAAAATCAACAAATATCAGATCTGATTCGAATTTCAATAAAAAAAAACTCGATCAGAATTACAATTAAAAAAATAAAGAACTACAATAATATCAACAAAAAAGTGACAAAATCAAAATTTCTGATTTATACTAAAAAAAAAAAATTCTTATTAAAAAAATTACTAAAACCTAACTTTTTTAAAGATTCAAAATCTAAAATAAAAAAAATACATATACACCGGGTTAGAACTTTTTTTTATTACAAGGCACCTTCTTCTTTAGTCTTTCATATAATCACCAGTTAAATTAATTGCATAGTTTTTTTTTTAAACATTGTTTCAATTTATATAAAGAAAGACTGGTTATTTAAACTAACAGTATCAGCTAAACTCGGATGTTGTTGATTAATATTTGAATTATTCAAAATAAATAAGCTTGGATTCGCTTGGTTTATAGGTGATTGTGTAACTGAACTAGGCGATGTTGACGATGTCGATGGATTTGATGACCAAATTACATTCGAATAATTAGGCCTAGTATCAACAAAATTGTAATTAACTAAACTCGTATTATTATTGTTATTTGTGTCAATCTTAGGCTCCAAAAAAAAATTATTAATATTCTCAAAACCTTGAATAATAATATTTTCTTGGGCTACTGATTGAGATTTGTTAAATTTCAATGTCAAATCAATTAATTTGGGTTCATTTTTACACTGTCGTATGGGCTTAAGATCGGATTGATTCGAAATGGGATGTGATGTGTCAATATGTCGTTGAGCATATGATTTATTTTTGAAAATTTTGTAACATATTGGGCATGAAAATTCGACGTGACCATTTTCTATGTGATATTTTGCATTTGCACGCGTTGAGAATTGTTTGTCGCAAAGGGAACACGAAAATTGTGGACTTTTTGAGTGTTTTGTTTGTATGTGTTTTTTAAGTTGATTCTCATAGAAAAATGTACTTGAGCAAGTTTGACATTTAAACTTTTTTTCAATTTCTTTTTGTGCTTCTGGCAAATTTACTGGATTTACTTGGGCTTTTGGTTGTTCGAAATTGATTTGATTTACAATTGATGAATTATTAATACTATTATTGCTAATTGTGCTGCTGTTGTTGTTTAATTTATCCAATATTGAATTTAGATCGTTAATTCTCAATGTTATTATTTGACATGGTTGTTGATTCAAGAGCATTTTTTCATTAGAATCAGTAAATATTTGAATAGGAGTTGTTTGAGTGAGTAAAATGGGTTGTTGTGTTAGAACTGGTTGAGTCGTAATTACCGGTGTGTCCACAATTGGCGCTGGATTAAAATTTGATTTTAAAATTGATGATATTTTTTTCGATTTAAAATCATTATTTAAAACAGTGCCATTAATTTGTGGTACTTGATAGACTATTTTTTGAGTCTGTACTAAATTATTTTTAATCTCAACCGATTTCGGCACATTTTCTTGAGGATGCTCAATTTTTTTTTTACTCTTAGGCACAGCGTTTCCTAAATGTCTCACTCTTATGTGACGATGTAAGTCTTTAGCATGTACGAAACCTTTATTACAATGTTCACAGCTAAACGGATATTGTTTAGAATGCTTGGAAATTTCATGATCCTTTAAATGCTCCTTTCGATAGAAACCTTTTCCACAATCATTACAAACATAAGGCGGAAGATTTACATGTTTTGCCTCGTGTTGCTTTAATTTATCTTTACGCGCGAATGTCATGCCACAATCGTTACATTTAAACGGTCTTAAATTACTATGTCGAGTTAAAGAGTGTCGTTTCAAGTGAAATGAGGTCTTAAATGTTTCACCACATTTTTCACATGTCTTATGTTTTTGAAAGTCATGACTAGCTGCATGACGCGACAACTCCTTACGAGTTTTAAACGATACATTACAATAAGTACACATAAATAATTTCAAATCACTCGTATTATGTGTTGCCAAATGATTATGCAATGAATTTCTTGAGCTAAATTCAAGACCACATGTCGGACAAATAAATTCATTTTTATTATTTTTCGTCTCTTTTGAATCATTAAAAGAATTTTGTAAATTTTGATTAGTTAAATTTACAATATTTTTTCGACGATTTAAATTAGTAGTAGTGGTTTTTTTAGTTAGACTTGTCTTATAGTGATAATTTTTCATGTGTATTCTCAGTGTGTTTTTATTCGAAAATTTTAATTTACACTTTGAGCATAGAATATTCTTTTGCGAGTGGTGTTTAGAGTGTTCCAAGAAAGAATCAATCGTGTCAAATTGTCGATTACAATCAATTGTATTGGCACATTTAAATACGGGTCGTAAATTATGAGCATCTTTTTTATGTTTAGTTAAAATTTTTATTGATTTGAAAAAAATAGAGCATTCGATACATTCGTGACAATAGAGTATGGAATGTTTAAGTCTGTGTTCAGGTAGATTTTGAATTGTTATTTGAGTTGGTTGAGGTGTTTGTTCATCCTCAATCCAAACTTGATGTGTTCTCAAGTGTCTTTCTAATTGAATTTTAGAAAAGAAACTTTTTTCACAGACCGGACAATCTATTAATTTTTCGCCTTTTTCATTTATTCCGTGTTGTAATTGCAAATGTCGTTGAAATGACTTGGTTAAATTAAACGTGTTAGTCACTCCAGGTGTCGTTGATAATTCGTGATTTTGTACAGCACGAAATATTTTGTTACATATAAAACATATTTTAGTATTGGGATCATTATTCGATAGCATATTGACCGAGTGAAATTCTCGATTTCTAGCTCGTCTATTCTTAACTATTAAAAGATTTGTTTTGTCTATTTCAGCTCTTAATTCTTCGCGCTGGGAATCGCTCATATTTTTGTGCATTATTTGTACATGAGTTTGAAGATCTCTGACTCTTTTGAATTTTCGATTGCAAACAACACATAAATATTTTCGATCCTGAATACTCGAGTCATAAATTGCTCGAATTTTACTATTTATACTTCTATCGACTGTACCCATACCTTTTTTATTTTTGAAATATTTAAATTTTGTTTTTTAAAAAAAATTATTGTATTTTTTTATTAGGCGTTAAAACCTATAAGAATCAATTAGTTAATAAAGTTATAGCAAAGATCAAAACAGATAAATATTAGATTCAAATTTTTAAAGAATGGACTACAAAATCGGAATAAATTAAAAAATATTCAGCAATTAGGGATAGTAAAAATTACTAAATTCGCACTAAATAAGCTTTAACCTAAAACGTTGCTTTAGTCAACAGCGTTGGCTAAATTTTTTTTATTTGGAAACTCTCTTGATTCGTGTTCTTCGAAACATATTAAATTGGTCTACATAATCAGCACGCTTAAATACCAAATTCAAAAGACGTCTCAACACAATCACTAAAACTAAGAAACACACCTTTTACCTCAAAAAAATAGAAAAATTTTTAGTATTGTAGAATCAAATATTTTATTAAAATTTATCAATTGAGCTAAGTCCTGTCTTGAGTCTGATATAAAAGAACATAAAAATTGGGATTTTATTACGAAAATTAAAAAAAAAATTATGAGCAAGTGTGTTTTTAAGTTTTAGTGATTGTGTTGGGACGTCTTTTGAATTTGGTGAAACGGTTTTTAAGTGTGCTGAAACAATTACCTCAATTTAAAGTTATATTTATAAAATATTTTTTATGGTTATGAAAAATTCTTTTTTTTTTGAACCATGGAATAAAAAAGTGAGTTGTTCAGTGAGTTGTTTTTGTTGGGATAAAAACAGAATTTGTTTTCTTCGATTTTAAGGTTAACTGGAGTTTGCGATCAATTCGCTCAATTCAAAACACGAAGACAAAATTATTTCAAAACAAAACTATGGATTACATGAATTAAAAAAAATATTTTAACTGCAAAAAAATTTTAAATTTTTGAATTGAGCGAATCGAGCGAATAGAAATAAACCCGATTTTAAATGTAGCAATTTTCTTTTTTCTTAATTCGATTAAAAAACAACATTCGATTAAATTCCATGGTACATAATCGAAATTTCGACCCCGAAAAAAATGAGGTAGATTGAATTTTTCAATTATTTATCTTTTATTATAGACAGTAAAAATAATCAAAAATAACTCAAATAAAATCAAATCAAGCTAAATAGTAGCAACTTCCTTCTATTTGTGGTTACTTCTATTTATTAATTTTAAGAAAGAAAAAATGTCGGTTTAATTAATGGAACTTAAAGCAAGTGGTCCGCAATCGACAATTGTATTAAGATAAATAAAATTAATTCTGAAAAAATAAGGCAATTCGTCATTTCATTTCATTAAAATTGCTTTAACTTTTAAACAGGAAGTGATAAACATTTTCTGTAAATTGTTACAAAGTGTAACAATTTTGCCCAAAAATATAAATATCGTTACTTTTTAACAAATGATAGCAAGATAAAGTTAACTGATTTTTAGGTAGACGAGATATAAAAATGTAAATTAGGTTGAAATGGTATTTTTCAAGTCTTTTTAAGAGCCTACCTTTAGCAACACTGTCAATTACATCTGTAATATTATCACTATTCATTAAGTCTAAATCTTGATTGTAATCGTTTAGTGGCTGACTCTTACTCCTAGGTTTTCTCTTTCCACTATGAACATTAAAATGATGACAACTCAATTTGTATCGATTTAAAAACACTTGTCCACATACTTTGCATATAAAATACATATCCATATTAAATTGTGGATGATTTTTGGAACAGTGATCGCTTAATTCTTCATATTTATCGAAAAATAAAGAGTTATCAAGATTTTTATTGATCAAATTTTGAATACAAGTTTCCTGATCGAGTTCATTGTGTATAATTATATTACCACTTAATGGGTCTATTTGACACAGCGGACACGGATATTGACCTATTTTTTGAGGGGTTATAAGTATATGTTGGCTTAAACAATCATTTAAGTCTCTAAAAGTCCCTAATTTTAAATGTTCTTTATTCGATGCCAAATGACGTTTCAACTTCCATTCATCTTTGAATTTTTTTAAACAGTCCGTATATGGACATTGCATTAGATCGATTTTATGCTCATTTAACATGTGCTCTATGATATGAGCTTTAAATTTAGTCAAATGCAAACAATAATTACATTTATAATTGAAGCGATTGAGCTGTAGTTTTTTTGTTGTTTCGGCTTTTTCGACATCGTCGCTAAGACTTGTTGTTACCTCGATTGTTTGTGATATATTTTGAGGTTGTGATTGATTTAAAATTTCTAAATTGTTCTGATTAGTTTCGAGTGGATTCGAGTTTAGAAATTCTGCTATGAATATTGAATTAACGGAATCGTTTGAGAATAGATTATTAAATGGTACCATTTCATCATTGTTTTTTATTAGGAGCAACCTTGACAATTGATTTGGCTTGTCATAGGTATCATCAAAATGCGCCTTTACTTTTAAAAATTTAAAAATTTTAAATTATTTAACAATTTTAAGTTTTAAATATTTTCATTTTTGTAATGAATATTTAACAAAAAACGTCAACACAAGTTTATTTAAAGCTTTTTTAAGAGAAAATAATTGAGTCAATTGAAATTGATTTTAAAATTTTATCGTTTGAAAAATAAATATTTCTATAGCTTTTTATCGTTCAATTTTTATAAAATTTTATAAAACACGTTAAAACATTCTGTCTATACTCAATTTTTTTCTTTTTTTTAAAGTACCTTTTTGGTATTTTTTTTTAGTTAAATTAAATCTACTTTCAAAAGTACATTTATAATTTGTTTTTAATAAATTATAAATTATTTTATAATAAAGTAAATAGTGCAGTGTAAAAAATTGGAACCTCTTTTTAAACTAAGATAAAAAGAGGTTGACTGAGAGACTTTTAAGATCATTTTAATCCCCTCTTTTAAATTCAGAAATTCGTTCAATATTTGTTTATTTTTTCTTTAAAAAAGAAGAGTTGATTATTCAAGCTTTTTTAAATTAAAATTAGTTCTGGAAATAAAGTTTCTAATGGAAAATAGAATGCTTCGCAAAAGCTGAAGTCACTGCCTTTTTTTCGTAATAAATTATAGATTTAGTCAAAAATTTTTAGGATTATTATTTTGTTGTATTTGATAAAAATCAAATAACCAAAGTTCCCAGAGTTCAATCAACTTAGTACAAAAAAATGGTAGCTGTTGGCATACCGTAGTTATTTGAGTAAAAAATGAACAATCAAAATTATTAAAGCTTTATTTTAAATGTCTTGCTTTTTTGCAGCCATGAAACCCAAGGAATTATCAAAAATAGTTTAATAATAATAAAAATTGTTTTTTGGAGCTTAACAAAACAATAATCCTAAATTTTTTTTTCCTAAATATTAACTTTTAATGTCACATTAAAATAAAGCTATAACAATTATTTTTAAAGAAAAGTTCAATTTAAGAAGTTAACAAGAGCCTTTTTCAAAAAGTTTTAATAAAAAAAATTTATTAAAATATTTTCTTACTTAAATTTGAATTGTTATTTAAATTATTTAAAGTATTATTTGCTAAATTGTTTGTATTTTGATGATCAATATTTTGTCGTATAATTCCTTGATTTGCTTGAGTTAAAGTAGTCTGACTTTCGATTAAATCGATCGTGTTATTGGTAGTTACAATCAAGTCTTGATGATTATTTGAATTGTTTAGAGTGATCAATTGAGTAAACTGATTCAAATCGTAGTTATTTGTGTTTATATTTGAAAAATCATCATTATTTATGCTTGTAACGTGCATATTCGAGTGATGTTGCGTATTCACCGAATGTCCTGGATCATTTTCAGCCGTATTCCATTCCATTTATTTTATTTCTTTGTCTTATGTCTTAATAATTTCTCAAAAATTAATTTATCTAATTTTTTATTTGACAATCATTATAAATTAATTTTGAATTTAGACGATGTATTCAGTGGAATTCGGTGAACACCACTGAAATATTCTATTTTTTTTTCGTTTCAATTTAGCTTAAATTTTTTTTAATTAGACGAAAAAAAATTAGAGGGAAGAGAAGGGATTTCGAAGAGAAAGAAGAACAAGAATTCATAAAGAAGTTACTATATTTAGATGAAAGAAAATTTAGAAAAAAAAATAAAGAAAGAAACACTAAAATATGAGTCTCCCTTAGAAAAAAAATTTTAGCATTTTTCCATCAGGTTTTGGAATTTTATTTTTATTTAATTTAGTAAGAAGGGGTGCATGTACATAGAATTAAAAGCTATAGAGCATCTAGACTAAAAGAAAAATCCAAGTTTTATATCAAAGAATAAAAACTGCGTAATTTAATTTTTTTTTGTGTTTGGTTGGGAAATAAAAGAGAGAGAATGAACATTATGATGATGATGATGAAGATTGCTTCAGTTCTTTTTTTTTAAATAAAAAAATTTTCTTTTTTACATTTTAACATTTTTTATTTCAAAAAATTATTCAATTATTTTAACTGCTTGGTATTTTTTTTTCTCTATCGCATTCAATTTTTGCAACATTAGTTTAAGTGTAATAAATTATGAAAATTTGAAGGGAACATTTTTCTTTTATGTTGAGGAATTTTAAAATTTTAAGCAATCGATTTATAAAAGAAAAACTTAAGCATTGTTTAAATTCAAACAAAAATTAATGTTTTTTGTTTTCATTGTTTTAACAGTTTATTTTGATAAAATATTGAAAAATATTTTTTGAACTTGTCAGACTTTAAATACTTAGGTGCAAGTAAAATATTTCAGTAAATAAACATCTTTTTGATTTGTTTTTTAAGTCTTTATTGTTAAATAAAATTATGAAATTATAAACCTTTGAAATAAATATTAAATTTAGTAAAACCCATTTTCCTTTAATTTTTTGAATAGCTCCTCCTGAAATAGACGCTTATTCTTGATCCATATTACGGGATATGATTTAACAGCTATGAAGATAATTATTTTTCTGTTAAATCGGTGACCGATGATGATGCTTGTATAAGGCCGTTAAATTTATTTTTCTTTAAAAAAGTGCAAATATTTACTTAATTCGAAAATTTTTTTCGCTATTACTAAAATGCAGATTAGTATTTTTTTTTGAAAAACTACTCTTTTGTTCTTGAATAAAATTTTGTACTACCAGTCTGTCAAATTTTCAACATTTTTTTGAAAATATAAAAAATTTTTTAAAATAAAAATTAAATTTTTGAAATTTGAAAAAACTCGCACTTTTACTGAAAACCATCGGCAACTCCGGCACTTAAAGTTGATAAAAAATCGGCTAAATTTTAATTTAGAAAAATAATGGCTAGTCATACACGATCATTATGAAAATATATAAAATCAAGTGAAAAAAGTATTTAAATTGCAATTAAAAAAGTTTAACTTTCTAAAAAATAAAAAATTCGTACCCTTGAAAAAAAAACGCACCAAACCCCCTCTCATTTTACGAAAAACAACGATCCTGTGTACAGTTTCAGAATTTTGAATTATTTTCAAACTTTTAAGTGGGATATGAAAGGGGGGCAAAAAAAATGTTCAAAATTATACACTAAAAGGAGACTTACAGTGCTGCAATCCAGAGTATTTACCAAAAATTTCGTGAATTCGGGTAATTTTACGTAATATTTAGTAAAAAATTTAAAAAAAGCCTTATTTTTGGAAAAAAAGGAAATATTCAGATATTTTTCTAATTTTTTAAAAATTAAATTTAAATTTTCTGCCTAAATTAACGGGTATTCTTTAAAATATACACCCTGAATTTTATAGAAAAGTTACACCGGGTGTAAATCCGGCTCTATGTTAAAATAGCACTTATTAAAATAAAATGATCATAATAGCATTATCAAAATAGCATTCTATAAAAAAAGCAGTGTCAAAATAACTAAATCAAAATAGCAAGGTTCAAAGAAATTTAATGAAATTAGTAAATGAAATAAAAGGAAAAAATTTTCGAGATCTAAATTAAAAATTTACAGTTTTACTTGATCCTTAACTATATACAGCACTTGCCTCGAAAAAGTGGCATTACCATTACTAAACCATTACCATTACCATTACAAGACCATTACCATTACCGTTGTAACGGTAATGGTAATGGGTAATGGTAATTTTAGTTAGCTTAAATTAGTCGACTAATTTAAGCTTACTTAGTTTAGTTTTGACCAATTACTAAAAAAAAAGGAATCGATTTTTTTTTCATTTTTTTTTCATTATTTTTACTATTTTTTACTTAAATTTACGCTTTTTTCCTATGATTTAAGTAAATTTACGTAAAATTTAAATGCGAAAAAATAAAGCTAACTGGGTTCCTAAAAATTTACAGAAAAATTAGCATTTTTGAGTGATTTTAGGCTGGGAACAAAAATATATCAACAATTTAAAAATAAAACTAAATGTTTATAAAATACAATTGAATTTTTTAAAATGATCCAGAACTTATTAAAGATACTGAAAATTTATGAAAAGGTCTGAAAAGATTTTAAAATATTTTAAAGGATTTGAAGATTTCTGAACGTTCAGATGATTTCAAATGAACAAGAACATTAAAAGGATTAGTCCTGGTTTGAATTTTAGTTTTAAAATGGGTATTTATTTATAGGAGTGGGTACTTAAACCCAAATACCATTATACGCGCACGCCTTATAAATTATGTCGTTTTGATCATCAAGTTTTTCTTAGAAAATGTTTAAATTTTTTTACTTGTCGTCAATGGAAAATAAAAAGTCAACAGTCCACCTGAACTTTTGACCGTAACCGTAACCATAGATCAAACATCTTATAATTGAAAATTAAGGCTAATCTACATCGGCTTTGGTCAGCGTTATATTTTACATCTGTTTTAATTAGATCGACGGAAACGGTTTTTTAACGTATACCCCTGAAAGCCGGGTAGCTGTAATGGAGATGTCTGTTTTAAAAATTAGACTACTTGATTTCTCTTTTAAAAAGTTTAAAAATCTATCAGACAAATCAAGTTGAGATATAAAATTTTTTTTTCTTTGCAAAATGTCCGAAAATAAAGTTAACAAAAAAGTGTCTAAACAACCTTTGAACTGCTAGTTTTTCTTTAAAAAGATAAATAATTTTGTATTATAAATAGACTATACTAATAAGATTTGACTCGATATATTTATTATTAATAAAAATTCAACTCTTTACAAGAAAATTCAATTGAAAAAATGTTACGCTCAAGATTACAAACGGGAATCATTTTATTTTTTTTAATAGTTGCAATGGCTTCCTCTAACCCGTTAAAAGGAACCTCACCTTCTAAACTAAAGCGAATATTTGAAGATTTAGATCTCAATAAAGACAGTTATATCACCTTGACTGAAATAGCTTCATCATTATCCAAAATAAATAAATATCTGAGAGCAAATTACAATTTAGACGAGATAGAATTAATGTTTAATCAGATTGATAAAAATAAAGATAAAAAGGTTGGTTACACAGAATATCAAGAAGGTTTATTCAATTTAAATTTATAAGTTTTTTCATTTTATTAAAATTTTTTAATATTTGTAATTTTTTAGTAATTTTAGTTCTAATAAAAAAATTTTTCAAAATTTTGATCTTTTCTAAAATTCTTATTTTATTATATTAAGGACAACACATCATCTAATTTTTGGTCTTTCAACGCCTGGTACCATTTTTTCTATCCATAGACTTTACTAGTATATGGTAAATAAAATATTACCAAATTTTCTTTTTTGACTAAATTCATACTTTTTTAAAGTAAATTGGAAGAATTACTGGAAATATTTAGTTTTCCAAGTGCCTTTGGTATTCCAAAGTAATTTTTGTTGAGTTAAAGTTATAATAGTCATACTTCAATCAATTTTAATTTTTTATTCAAATTAACTAAAAAGTGCATTTATTTAATTTACTTAAAAAAGAAAATTGGCAAAGAAAGTTGTTTACATTTAATTATTAGCGTACCGTATTACCTTGTTTATAAGCGCCCCCTGAATCCCCCTTTTTTTAGAACAAGGAGAAGTAGAAAAAATTTAATTTTGTTATAACTAATAATCAAAATTCGATTAAAATTATATAATTTTACTTGTTTTTTTTTCACTTTCTCGTTTTTTTAAGGAGATAAATTCGCGAAAAAAAGATTGGCATTTTTTTGACCAAAATATTCTGAAAATCCAAGTTCTGACACCGTAACATTTTTCACCATAAAATGTGAAGAAATGTTACGGTTTTTTATTTTGAGGTTATCCATTCAAAAATGAACTGTTGACCGCTCGAAACTTCATGTTGCCAAACGACAAAGTTTTTTTTATTTGGGTGAAACTGTTTTTTGGAAAGATTGGGGGCTTGAACCCGGATCGTTGAATCAACTAGGTTCAATAATTAATTTAATTTCAAATCATTCATCCAACGACTCGAACTATTCGGCCATCGCCGCCCTAAACGACAAAGGTCACAAAATTTTTGATTGTCCAAGCCATATTAAAAAAAATTCACAATACATTATATTTATAATGATTGTCAATGGCTTTTTAGACTCGTTAATAAAACTGCTACATGATTATAATTTTTAAATCTTTTTTTATTTCGCTGGGTTATACAGTTTAACAACATCCATTGGATTGGCAAAATACAACGCACACGTGTACGATTTCTTAATTTTTCAATATTTTAAATTCCATCGGAAAGAGTTTTGATTCGTCGAAACTTTTTCATTTGATGTAATTTTTTATATTTTAGACAGATAGAGGTTTAAGGATACGGGACAGCCGAGGTAAAAATTCCAAAAATAAATTTATTAAAAATAGATTCAAGAAAAATGTTATGAATTTTCCAAATCTGAAAGCCGTAAGCTGAAACCTGAAATTATTATATTTTAAAGTTTAAATGCTAAATATGCGTATTTCAGTCAATTTCCAAGAAAAAAAAGCCATAATAGTACCAAAATGTTGAGAATCTAAAGATAAATCCAAAAATAATAAAAAATAATAAAAACGAATTCATTTGACCAATAAGATCTCAAAAACAACAAAAATTGCTAATTTATGTGTTATTTAGGTATTTATAAATTACTTAAAATTAATCTTAATTCAGCGGATTTTAATGATCTAAATAATTTGTTAGAAAAATATGGTCTTTTTGCTTTTCAGCATAGAGCACTAGAGAGAATGTTAACATTTTCTTACAAAATTATAAATTTTTCCAACTCACCCCCACTTTTGAAAGATCAATTGCTTAAAAATGAAACAAGAAATCTGAAATATGATTTAAGAAATAAAGATCAAATAATTGAATGTGGCTCAAAAACAAGTAGTGGTGAAAGGACATTTAAGTATATTTTTTCGAGATTATCGAATAGATTTGTTGTTGATAAATTGGTACTTAAATTTAGTACATTTAAGTTGTCTATGTTTAATAACATCAACCCAATTTATGAAAAAGCAGCAAAAGTTTTTGATAAATTTAATTTAAAATTAAAATCATTTATGTTTTAAGGATTTTTTTTATGGCTACAAATTATTTTAGTATCTAATTTATTTATTTCAGTATCTAATTTAAAAAATAAAAAATAATTAAATAGGTATCTAATTTAATTTTTAAGTATCTAATAATTTTTTAGTAGTATCAAATAATAAATTAATAAAAAATAAAGTTTCTAACGGAAATAACTAATTAATCTAATTAGATTAATTGATAAATTTTTTATATTTTTAGTCTTCGACTGTACTTTGCCGCTTGATTCTAATTTTATATGGTTATCCTGCTGCTTCTGTGATAACACGAAAATTTATTCGTGCGATCCTCATTTTAAAAAGTCGATTATTTTATTATTTTCAAGGTTCAAGGAAATAGGTTCTTAACTTTCAAATCTTTATTTTAATAATTCCAAATTAACTGAATTACCAAAGGCTTTAAAACCATTATATTCTAAATAAATCTTTTTCCCATTTAATTAAGCTTTTATAATGAACCAAGCTATGTCACTAACTTTAGATAAATTTGTGAAAAATTTGTTTTTCAAATCTCTAAAATCCTTTTATCACTGCGAGTTGGTTTATAGGCTAAATTTTAAACCTTTATTTTTTTTTATTCCCAGGCGAAATTACTTAGTTGTTTCTTCAAAAAGGTTTAATTCTAGAAGGATTTCTTTAATAATACTTAGTTTGGTCATATCTATTCCAAAGTAACCCCTTTTACTTAAAAATCTTTTTGACACTAAATAAATTAAATTAGATACCAATATAATTATTTTAGATACAAAAAAATGAATTCGGTTATTATAAAAATATAATTAGATACTAAAAATATTAGATATTTTATCTATTTAAATTAGATACTAAATAATTAAAATTAGATACTATAGAAAATAGTAGCCTTTTTTTTATTATTATTGTGTTTTTTTTTTTTTTGAAAATTTTTGTATTTAATTTTAAAAATCAATTATTTTTTTATTAATTTTGAATAAATGAAGTGTTAATCACTCTAGAAATAGATAAGGGCACTAGCCTGTTGATTGACCTTGAAACTTCATTTTTTTATAAAAAAAATATCTAAAAATTCTTAGGAAATTGTTTTGTTTCCGTTTTCATCTATTCTTAATGCACTCGATATCGTCTTTACACTGTCATTAAAATAGATGATAAACATTCAAAAGTAAATGATCAATATATCGGAAAAACTATTTCAAATTTTTTACAAATTACTTAGTAGTAACAATTTTAAATTGACACTTTCTTATTCGAATAATTTTTTTAAAAAAGGTTTTTCAAATCATAAACGTTAGTTATAATTCTATAATAAAAATTCTTTGAATGTATTTTAGAATATAGAGCTAACAATTCTTTACATAAATTGGTTCTAATTTTGGGCTCCCTTTAAAACATGCACTCGGGTGTAAGTAAAATATGTCTTCTTTCGTAAAATTTGCTTTTATTTTATCTAAAAAATTAATTTAATGTCCAAAATACTATAAAGAAACTAATATGTTCGGTTTAACTTATCAGTATGCAGTTTTTTTTTTTAAACCGACCTCAAATTCGTGTTTTTTGGCCTCAGAAAACCCCAAAATCGTATTTTTTTAACAAAAAAGGCGAAAGCATCATAAATCTTCAGGGTTCTTAGATTTAGGAATTTCAAAAAACAAACTACATCACGTTGTTAAGCATGGAAAGTTAGTATAGGAAAGTGCCAAAATCAGAAGTCATATATCATCCCCAAGACCGGCTATATTGCGTCGAATTTAAGGCTTTTTTGAAGTTCTAATCCAGAAATTAATAAAAAAAAAACAAACTGTCAAATTTTTTTTTGAAAAATGAGTTCAGGGAATAAAGTAACCCAAGTGTTTTTCATGAAAATATGTTATACCATTCAGGAAATAATAGAAAAAACAGGTTTTTAAGGGTTGGCCGACTTTAGCTTTTATGTTTGCCTATAAAGTTATTTCCAGATTATATATGTGTTGTATCAATTTATAGGAAATTTAATTTCAAAAGTTGAATCTTAAGAAAACATATTATTTTTTTAATCACCTTTAAGACTAGCGCCGAAATATTTGGGAAAAACTCTAATTTTTCCAAAAATGTCAAACTCCATGGGAGCTGAAAATATGATTGAATTGAACAATTTAAAATTCTCTACCAGAATCAAAAGTGTATATAGGTGTATTATACTTGTTAGGTAATCCTTGTAGAAATATATGAAGAGAATATTTCTTGGGACTAAAGCGACTTTTGATTATGAAAGAGTAGGTCCTGATTATGTTAAAAAAGTTCATTTTGGAAAAAAAAATTAGTAAGAATTGAGAAATACACCCGAGTGGAAGGTTTAAAAAAAAATAGGGGTTTATGTTTTTAAGGGAGTCTAATTTTAGACCGTTTGATTCATAATTTCCAAAATATAAAAAAGTTAGTTGCTCAATTTTAATGAAATGTCGTTAAAGTTGCGTAATCGGGTTTAATGACAGAGTCTTAACATTTATAAGATTCTTTAAGGACATGTCGGTAAATAATTTAGGGACATGTCGTTAAAATCGAGCAATTACGCAAAATTTTTAAGCAAAAATAAAAATAAATTTAAAAAAACATAATTTAAATCAATTCATTCTCGATCGTTTTTTTTTCTAGACCGGTTTGATCAGAAATCAAGTAAATCAAATTCTACAGAATTGAATTAACAGCAATTCGGTTTCAAAAACAAATAGATAAAATTTCTCGCGAATTAACGGCGTACGCGTCCCCGTACCGTTTAATTTTTCTAAAAAAAATTTTTAGTTCGCCGACCGTACCAAAAGAAAAAATTTTTTTCAATTTTTTTTAAATTTTTCTTTAAAAAATTTTTTTTTGGTACGGTGCGGGTGTGCATACGCCGTTAATTCGCGAGAAATGCAGTAAAAAAGATTTTTATTTTATTTGAATCTTAAAATTGAATAATTTTTTTAAATGTTTGAAAAATATATACTCATAAGACAAAATTAAAATTAGAAATTTTTAACTCCCATTCTATTAAAATCTCATTGAAAATATCTCAACACCAAATCGAATATTTTGGAATATTAAAATTAATCTTGCATTATTTCAACCAAAAATAAAACTGTAAAAATATTCCAAAAAATGTCTTAAAGAAAAGACAACAACTAAATATTTGCATTACTTAATAGTTATTACACTTAAGAATTAATAATTATTAATATCCTGTTTTGTTATCTCTTGGACCAGCATGGTCTTAACAGAATAAAATAAAAGCTGATATATTGATAACAATAATAATTATTAACAAACAAAATAATGTGACTTTAACACAAATTTCTACTACTATTTACATTTCCTATGACATCGAATATATTTATTAAAAAAAAATCTAATACCCTATCAAATTATCAGCCTAGATTCTCATACAGCTAATAATTATTCAAAAATAAAAAGTAGCCCTGTTTTTATAATTAATTACTTTAACACATTTAATCAAACATTACAGAAAAACAAACAAAAATCATTTCCTATCTAAATCATTTTCTAAGAAGTAAGTTTTTCTATCGTCATGCTTTCTTATATAAACCACTTAAAGTTTTAAGACGATTTTCATTCGGTTTTTTGAGTCTTTTGATTTTAAATAAGCTTAAAAATTTTAATTTGATATAAACTTTTCCTATTTAAAAAACACACACACAAAGTAGCCTAAGATATTTTCAAGATTAAATCCAAAAAAGCAATAAAAATTTCTTTTTTTAACTTTTTTACAAATTTGTGTGTAATTTACACCTGTAAAACGAGAAGTGAAGCGGAAAGTATATTTTATCAAAGAAGTTAGTTAAGTAATAAAATCTGTCGAGATCTAACTAATTTACGAAAATAAAAATTGGCTACATTTTTTTTGTATTTTCTTACCTATTGAAGAAATAAACAATATTAAAAAAAAAAGATAAGATAATTTACATGTTTTAAGTAATTGATTTACAGATTCCTATATTTTCGTATGAAGAGTATAAAGTCGGTAAATTGGCACTGTGTTGAATTTTAATTTCTAGTACTTTTTTTTTTCTTCAATTCGTAATAATCTAATAAACTGTTAACAGGAAGAAAAAAAAAACTAACACTGTAATAAAATAATTAAGATTAATTAAGATAATTAATTTATTGACTAACCACTAAAAAATAAAACTATAAAATAAAGTACTTTTCACTTCGAGTTATATTCATTTCAATTTTTATCAGAATTTTATTTAGAAACTTGAAAAAATGTATCAACAAAATTACGAAATTAACCAAGATAATTTTGATCGTCATACACCAGACTCTGAAGGTCTCGGATCATCAATTGCTGCATCTCCAGCTCCGTCATCAGATGACTCAAATTTAATTTCTCCAATACCACAACATAATTATTTCTCTACTCCTTACCAAAGCAACTATCAAAATTATTATCCAGCCAACCAATACAACAATTATAACTATTACAATTACAATACAAATAGCTTAAACGATTCGAATTATTACAGCCGAAACAATTCACTAAACTATCAATATTATAATGATTGTATGAATGAGTCAATTGCCTATAAACCAGAGCCGAATGTCATACAAACAAAACCAGTTGAAAAAAAAGTACAATTAAAATTCTCAATTGATTCAATTTTGGGATTGAATTCTGAATGTAAAATTGAAAGTCCAAAAGAAATAATTTCAAAACCTGTCGAAAAAATTGAGACTGAAAATTTGCAATTTGAAACAAAATCAAATTGTTCAAAGAAAAGAAAATCAAGAAAGTCATCCGATTTGACCACCGCCAACAATAAAAGAATGCGAACCATATTCACCCAAGAACAATTGGACAAATTAGAAGTTGAATTCTTAAGACAACAGTACATGGTTGGTAGTGAGAGGTCATACCTAGCAAGTTCTTTGGGTTTGTCTGAATCCCAAGTTAAAATTTGGTTCCAAAACAGAAGAATAAAATGGAGAAAGAGTCAAACTGGTTCTGGTAGTGCTGTATACAAACAAGATGATGATTATTTAAATCAATCATGCTCGAATGATTCTTTTGAAGAATAATTTCTTCATTTAAATTTGATTTACTTCTTAAAACAATTCCTATTCAAATATTTTTTTTCATCTATTTTATTTATATTTTGTAAATTGTGTAAATAAAATTTTATTTTTATCAAATAAAAACCTTTAATCTTAACTAATTTTTTTATGTTCTAAATTTTCTACCAAATTATAGTATTACCAATGTTAATTGAATTACATTTTTCACTTGAGTTACACATGAAGTCACGGAAAGTCACGTTAATTTATTTTTTAGAGCCACGGATTTTCCTTAGATTATCAAAAATTGCCACAGCTAGTCACGTTTAAATTTGAAAGTCACATGAAGTCACTCTATGTCGTTAAGAATTGTACTAGAAGTCACTTATTGTCCACGAACAGTCCAATGGAACCCATTGGGTAGTATAAGGACTAAGTGTGACTTTATGTTACATCCTTCGAGACTAAGCGTCGGTTACTATCTCGCAATCACCCCTGTAGTACGAGGTATTTAATTCTCTCTTTGACTATAATCTTACATTCCTGTAATAAATTTTTTAGTAGACAATGGGTGAAATGCTTACATGAGTCTAAAATTCTTGCAAATCTATTTAGATCTATAGTACATAAAATTATTCAAGGCTACCAAACATGTTCAATTTTCGGGAGGCGAATGAATGATACTATTTGGCTGTTAAGCGATAGAAAAAGCTTTTGATAGCATTAGACATATATATGTTTTTGTTTTAATTAAACATTTAAATTTAGGAGATTTTATTTTCAATAGCATTTAAAGCATATACAGTGCTTCTACGATACAGTATTTATACGAAAAATTACGTGATTATGAGATTTATCCTTCAATTTTGGCAAGTTTTCAAAAAAACGTAGCCTTAAAGAGTCAAAAAAAAAATTCAAAATATATTATACCAGTAACCCTGAGCTTTTCATACATACGATATCTGCAGTCAAACAGTGTTTAAGTACTCAGACACAATTATGCGAAAACATATTTTGACAGACCCTTTCCTGAGATTATTTTCATATATTCTATGATATCTAATTTTGGAAAAATAAACTAATAACTAAGAAATTACCAGATTCTTTTAATGCCTCGAAAACCAATACAAAAAACTTTCAAGAGAGCCTGCAACAATACTTTTTTAAAGGATCTTCAGATTTCGAAAATTCCAATATTTTTGCTCCATCTCATCAAAATCTATTAAAATGAATGAAAAAAAAAATGATTTTCACCTCGATTGTCCCATATATTTTTATAGGGAAATTTATTTCTTATTGTATTAAAAGAATGTACAATGATTCCTCGGCTAAGATTGTTTTAAATATGTAAGAAAAACTTTTCGATTAGTATTAAATCTGGAATTAAACAAGATTGCGCACGATAAATAATGCTGTAAGCTATTGAATTCACCAGTATTTCAAGATCTTTATATGATAAGTCGCTTATCAAGATATCCTTTAATCTCAAAAACTAAAAAAGAAATAAAGACACTCAATAAACTTGTAGGACAATCAATAAAATGGACAGTTTAAAAAGCAAACTAAAAAATGAATCGTAAAAATATACTTTTTTAAATTGAATTTTAATGCTAATTTGTATTAAAATAAAATCAAAAAAAAAGATTTATAGAAAAATAATTGGTCATTGTTAATTAAAAGTCCTATATTTATAAATTCTAAAACAAAATCATTGATAAAACTAAGCTTTAAATTAATATAATTTTTTCAGCATAGTTTTTTGTCCAATGGTGGACAGTTTCTCTTGGATCCAATTCTAAACAATCTTTTCTCACAATACTCTTCGTATTTTTTAAATGCTTTGTCTCTTCTTTCTTTTGTCTCTTCAATCAATTCTTATAAAATCAAAAAAAAAAATTAATTTTTTCAAAAAAAAAAAAATACTTTTAAAAAGCTAAAAAGTACCTTTATTATCAACCTTTTTGCCTAAGCCAAGGAATCTTTTAAACAAGCCATCGTCATCATCACTAGAATCATCATCAGCTTCTTCTTCTCTTACTTCTGGTTCCAAAAAGCTCAAAGCCAATGCTCTTTCAATAAATTCTCTTTTACTTCCTTCACAACAATAAAAAAATAAAATATTTTTTGATTTAAAATTTAAAAATAGTCAATACCCTTGCCAAATGGAAAGAAAGATTTCTTAACTGTCGTCATAGGGGCTTTAGTTGTAGTTGTAGTTACAGGTGCAGCAGTAGTTGAATTTTTTTTTTCCGCAAGCAAAGGAATATAAGTTTGTTTATTTTTAGCAGTACACTCTTGTAATTTAGGACATGTACGAACTGTAAATTTTCCTTTTATTTTACATGATTCTTCATAATTTTTATAGGCTTTCTTTCTTCTAGCATCAGCTTTAAGTTCAATTTCTCTAATTTCTTCAGCGTCTTGTTTACGCTTGAAAATTTGTTGATAAAACTCGTCCTCTCTACGTTCCAATTGATTGTTAAACTCATTGGCCAATTCACGCTTTAAGAAAATAGGAAGGTCTTGCAAAAATGGATTTTGAACATCAGCAGAATCTAGAAGACAAAAAATTTTAATTTTAAAAAATACTTAAAGAAATTAAATTTTAAAAATCTTTTTATTTCTAATATCATACAGACACAAAAAAAACAGTTTTCAAAAAGAATAGAAACTAAGAAATAAAAAAGTTTTTATGTTTTTTAATTTTTGTGTTTGTCTAAGGTTTTTTGGTAGCTTTGGCTGCTTGTGTTGAAGCTTTTGGATCGTAGTTATTGAAAGCGTTTGGTTTAAATCCTTCACCACAAGTGTTTATTGGTGGACATGCTCTCTTTCCAACATGGAAAACAGGCTCGCATTTTTCCTCATAAGCCTCAAATGCTTCCGATCTACGCTCACCCAATTCATTGTTGTCCTCTCTTATTTCTTCGTCTTTACCACCAAATAGTCTTTTATAAGTATCTAAGAACTTGCTGGCTTCGTCTGGAGTCATCCTTTCTTAAAAATACAAAAAAATAATTAAGACCGAAAATAAAGATTCAGAATAAAACAAAGAAGAAAAAGTTGACCTCTTAAAAAGGATCCAAACCAGCAAATTCTTGAAATAAAAAGATAAGAAAAGAAGAGTATTAGAAATAAAAAGATTTAACTAGCCATTTAAGAAGAAATAAAAAAAGTCTTCTATAATTACTTTCATTATCCATTGAGTCCCAATCAACGTAGTTGGCCGAGCACAAGCAAGCAATGGCTGACAAAATGAATAAGCTGGATAGTGTTTTTATTGAAATCATTTTTTTTTGGATTTAGTTTTAAAAATAGAATGCAATATAATTTTCTAAGCTTAAATACAAAGCTTATGTTTTTATTTGGCGTTGTTTTAAAAGTTAAGAATTTGAATTTTATTGGAAGAAATTGCAAATTATAATCTCTGCTCGAATTAGATTTTGAATTAAAATAAATAATAATAGAATTCTCTCTGGAAATGCATTTTTCGAATTATGATTTTAAAGTTCAATAAGAAAAATAGAGAGGCATTGAATAATTATTGCTTAGAATTTTTGTTTAATTAAGCTAATATCATCTATCGATCTAATGATATGTGTACTTTTAACTCTTTTGGAAGCTTTAAGTTTTGATAGAATATTAGAAATTGTTTTTTCCAGGGTGTTATAATTTTTTTTACACGTATTAGAAAAAAAATTGAAGTCAAGAGATGCTAACATAAGTGTATTATTCATTAATTTTCAATCAAACCTCAAATTTATTAAATATTTTAAGAAAAAAATATCTTTTAAAAAAGAAATTCAAACTTTTTAGGATCAATAGATAGAAAAAAGCAAATTTGATTTTTGATCATAGATTTATTGAAAAAAATTTTGGTGAATCTTTTTTGAGTCATGATACATTTTTCTGGTGCATTGTGGTCAATGGTGAAATTTTCTGGTCGGAGGTCGATCATAGTAATTTTGCTGAGAGTAAATGGTCTTGGTTTGTTTTTCTGATTACATGTATTTCTTGCAATTTTTAATAGTTGATGGTGGTTTAGATTAATTTTGTAGTTAGCGATCTTCGGTAAATTTGCTGGTTGATGTTTCTTCTTAAGAATTCTGCTCTTTTTGTTAAACCATGCACTTGTTTCTAGGCAACATGAAGTTTTGTACTTTTTTACGATTGAAATAAAAAAAAACATCAGCTCATTTTTTATAGAGTTATAAGGAATTGTTGTAGACACTGTACATGGATTAATTAAGCCCAAAGATTTTTTTGATTGATAAATAGAGACATTGGACCCTAAAGTCTTGATTTGGTTTTTAAAAAATTTCGAAACTTGTTCTTTAATTTTTGAATATTTTCAGCAGGGCTAGATAAAAAATTAGAAATAAAATAAAAAAACTAATCGTCCAAAAAAGATTTTGATTTTTATGTATGCTGGAAGTGAAATCGTGATATAATTTTAAAGTTATTTAAATTTATATACAAATTTTCTATGAAATAGACCCTAAATTTGAGACTAAAATTGTAGTGATGTTGGTTAACCAAACGTTTGGTCGACCAAGTCTGCCAATTTTGGTTATAAAAATTATGTTAACCAAAATTTTGGTTTCGAAAATTTGGTTAGCCAAAATTTTGGTTATCGAAAATAGGTTAACCAAAATTTTGGTTTCGAAAATTTGGTTAACCAAAATTTTGGTTTCGAAAATTTGGTTAGCCAAAATTTTGGTTATCGAAAATTGGTTAGCCAAATTTTTGGTTATCGAAAATTGGTTACCGAAAAAATTTTTCGTAAAATTATTTGAAATAGCTGTACAGAGAATATTGTTTATAGAAATGTTTTCTGGCAGTATAAAATCATTCATACAGATTTGGTTTATTTTAATGAGGTACTTATGACATAGAGTGTATTTTTTTCTCTCGAGAAAATTTACATTTTTTAGGGAGAGAAAAAATCTACAGAAAAATGCTCTAGAACCAGGAAATTTACATATTTGACAATTTAAACATTTTAAATTTTGAAAAATTTGAACTTAAAATAAATTGTTTTTTTAATGACTTTTTAACACTGAAGTAAATTTTTGTTTTAGTTAATTTAAATATTGTCTTGGGTTCTTTTTTAAAATTGAAAATCGAATGTGTATTGATTTAGTTTTGAATTAGTATTTAATTAGTGTTGGATTATCATTGAAATATCTTTTAATTAAATCAATAATTCAAAACTTCATTTCAGTCTTTTTTGCTTTTTTTTTTTGTTGAAAAATTCGCAAAATTTGCTTATATAAATTAACAGTAAAGGATACGGGGCAACCGAGGTAAAAAAATCCGAAAATCAATTCTTTTCAAATATTCTAATAGATGTTAAATCACGCACATTCAAAAGAAATTGATCAATATATGAGGAAAAACTTTTGAAACACTCAATGCAAAAATTTTATTTTTCTATTTTTTTTTAAATTTGATGTTTGCCCAATTTTTTAAAAGCCAATCCTTTAATTTTTACTTTTCAAAACTTTTGTTGAAATTAAAAGAAAAGAAGATTGGCTTTTAAAAAATTCACTGTGGAAGAAATTGCGTATTTAAATTTTTTATTTTTTTGAGCAAAAAATAGCAAAATTCAAATTTGACACTTAGCCAAATTCCAGTACATGATGCCTCGTCAAATATTAGGGACGATGGTTTGATGCATGAGTCATGAGTTAAATCAATGGAAGTTGGAATAGTGCATGCACTAAATTCAATTCTAAAGTTCTGATGCTGCATAATTCAGCAAGGGAATACAGTAAAAGTCCAACTTTGACTTGGAGAAAAATTCAAAGTCAAAGTAAGACTTGAATTTTTTGTAAACTTTTTTATAAATTCAAGTCAGCTTTTTCCTTTGTTTCGAATAAATTTCTAAAGTTCAAGTCTAACTTTGACTTTATAAAAGGAACGCTGCAAAGTCAAGTATGACTTTGAATTTAGTTTTCCTCGAATTCAAATTCAGAGTAAAAAATTATTTAAGAAAGTCTGTTATACACTTATTTATTATAATCTCCGAATAATGTCATTAAGTTTATTAAATAATAAATTGAGATAAATGGAATAACGCCACACAAATTCTTATAACTGCAATCAAATTTCAAATTTCTAATTAGCGCACCATGACAAAAAACTAACGCAACATCTGGCCAACGCTTTAACAAAAAAATTTTTTTTCAAATTCTTAAAAATGCATTATTTTTTTTTCCAATATTAACTACTCTACAAAAATACAAATTTTTTTGAAATCATTCACCCAGCATTATCAGGTCTGCCACGTTTCTTCTTGTTGACAAACTAAATAATGTTTTAAGCTCATTGAAAGCAAGTAAATAAGCACAAATCCTAGCCTTAAAATAATATTTACAGTAGCAAATTTAAAAAAAAAATTTATATTTTAAACTAAATCAAGAGAAAATTTCTAAAAAAAAATCGCTTTACTAATCTTTCTAAATCTAAATATTTAGCCTTTGAATATGTTGAAAATTTAATTTTTTTTATTTAAAAGATAAAACGATGCGTTTTTCAACTAGTTGCGTTGGTTTTTTTCTTTTTTTTTTTTAAAAAAACCCTAATAAATAATTTTATTTATCAATATCACCGAAATCTACAAAAAAAATGAGTTGACTTATCTAAATTTGGAGTACGAGTAAGTTTATTGACTCCAAATAAATTCTAATTGGAATACAAGTAGGCTTATGATCCTTTACACCTACAGGTACACTTAAATCTTAATTTTTAAAATCGAATAGTATGCTCTTTTGTATTGAATTTATTTTTTCCCTTTTTTTCGTTAACCGATTCCGCAATAATTATATTATTACATAAGCGAGGAATATTAATTAGTGTTGGCCGGGCGGTCTCGGTCCATTTTCAGGCGGTCATAGTCTCTTTTGCGGTCTTCTCAAAATTTACCCGGTCGCATGACCGCCCAACCGGTCCCCAACACTAAAAAAAATAGTCTCGGGATTTTAAAAAAATTCCTGATTTACGCGTTTTTGACATAACCAATTTTCTGCAATTTTTGGCAAAAAATTACCACAAATTCGCCCAAATTTAATTAAATTAAAAACGAAATTTTGTTCCTGCCTTTTATTACTTGCTTAAATAACACTTAAAAAAATGCTTAATTTTTATTTTTTAAAAATTTTAATACATTTATTAAATATTTAAAGAAAGTAAATAATTTCTATTACTTAGAAAAAAAAATTGACAAAATTAAAAAAATACCTTGTTTTTCTTAATTTAATAAGTTTGTAAAAAAATATTTACCAATCATTAGAATGAAATTTTTAATTATTTTAAAAAAAGTATAAATCTATAAAAACACAAAAAAAAATCAAGTTATTTTTTGATAAGTTTATTTAAAATGTTTTGGTACATTTTTTTACTCAATATTTCAGTGGAACTTATAAAAGAAATATATACTTTAGGTATTTAATTTTTAAAATAATCAAGGAAATAATTTAATTTCAAAAATTTTTCTGATTTTTTAACAGAACCAAATCATTCATTCAATATCTACAAATATGCAGAATACATTGACTGCTTTCGTGATAGTCCACTTGGGAAAAGTTTCACTAATTTTACAACACTTTCGGGTGATTTAGAACCTAATAAATGTTTTGATAGATGTAAATTAAATGGTCATCGTTTTGCCGGAACTCAATTTCTGTATAATTTTTTTTTTTAAATTATGTAATTGTGATAAATTAAGAATATACTTTTATTAGAAACACAACAAATAATGTTTGCTTCTGTGGAAATAGTTTTAAAATAAATCTAGATATTGGTTCAAAATATTGTACTGCTAAGTGTGGTCTGAACCCTTCCAGTTTTTGTGGTTATAAAGATAAAAATATTAGAATTTACAGCTTGAAAAGTATAACTGAAATCAAAAATTTTTTTATTGATTTTAGATCATAAATTATTCTATAATAATAAGATCGAACAGAGAATTATGAACTTATAGCCTACGATGTTGGTTGTTTTGAAACTATTGGAGAAGTTCCAATGACAGATCTAATTTTAACAAATCGTCTTGCTGTGTTCAAATGTTACGAAGATCACAAATCAAAATTTGCAGCAACAACTAAAGGGTAATAGAATTTCGGATAATCCTTTCGGAATTAAGACGGGATAAAGCGTAATTAAGAGCCATTCGTTATGGATTCCGTCTTTAAAGGATAGAAAAAACTTTTTTAGATTTTATTTTTAATCTAGAGGATCTTATTTTTGTTTCGAAAATATACAACATTTAAAAAAAGTATCTGATACAAACTGCTCATTTGATTGTTATACAAAAACAAGTGAAAAATGTGTCGGTATTGATACTAGTAACATTTACATGATATTAAGTAAGAGATTAAAAAAGACTTTAAATAAATTTTCTAGTAATTTTTTGTTTAAAAACAAGGAAAAATGATTAAATTAAATTGTCCTGCTTTTGTTTATATAGATGTTAAATTCGAGTGCATTTTACAAGTTGAATCTTTAGGAACATGTTTTAACTTGACTATTGATTTTAGTGATAATGAGAGAAGAGAATTGTCATTTTGTGATGGTAACCATTCAATTTCTAAATCATTTAACTCTTCCGGGTTGTTTGAAATTGAAGTTTCGGTTCATAATGAGTCTTTGAATATAAATCCAAACATTTATGGTGATCAAATATTTAAATTTTATTTGTTTAATTTGATTAATTATTTTATTTTTAAGTTAAAAAAGCTATTGATTACATGATTTCACCGTTTGATTATTTGAGTAATTATCTTTTTTAAATTTCTATTTATTTTCTAATTTTTTGCCGAACATTGTTTCAAAATTTAATTTTAATTTAAAACTACATTTTTTAACGTGCGTCACGAAAAAATACAAATTACAAAAAAACAAAAAAAAACAAATGATTTGTATTTTATTTTAATTTTTTGTTTTTTCAAATACAAAGAAAAAACAAATTTTTTTGCAAATCAAAATTCAAATAGATTTACTTTAGAAAAGAGAAAAGTAGGGAAATGAACCGCCAAATTTTAAAAAAACATCTGTTATTTTATAATAATTACTGGACACAAAAATTCACGAGAATGGCTCCAAACTTTGAGTCCAAAAATTAGAATAATCTTTTATTTATTGTCCAATTGATAATTTTTCTAAAATTCCTTTGCTATGAATCTTAATCTTTGACTCCTAAATAAAATTTGCTTGAAGTTCTTTTCTTCTTAAAATATTTAAACTACTGCAAATTATTTTAAAACTTGAAAATCTTAATTCTAATTTAAAAATAAAATTCTTGTGAAAAATTTTTGTGGATACTGCTCATTAGAATGCAATAATGACTATAAATGCCAAAAATGTCCTAGAGTTTTCCACAAAAAATGTCATGTAAATAAAAAAAATTCCAGAAGAAGGTTGTGTATCTTGTGTGAAAATAGATCTAAATAATTTTTTGTTTTTTTTTGTTTGTCCAACGAATAAATATTTCTCTTAAAATTTTTTGTATTTTTTTGTATTTGAAAAAACAAATTAATAAAATATAAAAACAAATCATTTGTTTTTTTTTGTTTTTTTTGTATTTTTTCCTGACATTCGTCATTTTTTATTAGATAACATAATTGAAATTTCAGAATATGCTGAATACATCGGTTGTTTTTATGCAAGTTCTCTGAGTAATATTTTCTATGAAAATAGTTCTATACAGGAAATAGACAATTTTAGTCATAAAAATTGCTTTCAAAAATGTCGTCAATTAGATTACAATTTTGCAATTATATACCAAGGGTAGCTTTGTTCATTTTTAAGAATTAATCCTAAAATATATTATAATTTTTATTTAGAGATCAATGTCTATGTTCTAATATTTACGGTACTGAAGTAAAATTGGGCGATCAACAGTGTAAATGCCCATGCTTGTACAATCAAGACTCAAATTGTGGCTGTAATTTTTTTCATCTAGTTTATAGGTTAAAAGGTATGAATTTTAAGGAAATTCAATAATTGGAAAAAAATTAAATTTGTTGTTATAGATCAAAGAGTCTCTAATAATGTTAAGGGGATAGGCTTAGGATGCCATGAAATAATAAATCAAAATATTACAAGGCTTATCCCAGAAAATACTAACATAGCATGTATAGAGTTTTGTTTAAATTTTGGAAAAAGTTACAATTATGCTTCCACTTTTAATAAGTAATAGTTTTAATTCTATTTTTAATAAATCGTAGAAATAAACCCAATTATATTTTTGACATTCATAAAACTACGATCTATAGTCAGACTTTAGATCTGATACTTGGATTCAAATTGAAATAAATATATGTCAGTCTCACAGATTTATTTTAAACATAAAATTTTTTTCCTTAAACAAATACTTTGCAACAATTTATCTAAAGACCTCTTTATGGAAATAAAAAAAGTACCTACGGTATTTAGTCGATCAGACTCGTCGTTTAGTAGACAAATTAAAATTTTGGAAGAGAAACTCAACATTGATATTCAAGACTACGATTGTAAATTCATTATCGAATTAATTGAAGATATGTATAGATCAGAAAACAAAGGACTGGTTGATTCAGTCAAATATATTTTTTATCAAATTGATATCTTAAAAAGAGATAATTTAACTTTTTATTTTCTTTATGATAATTTAAATTTAATACTAAAACCTGAAATAACTTAATTTTTTTTACTTAATTCTATTTGAAACTAAATTTATTTTTAGAATTTTATTCGGATAGTCAATTTTATAAATAATTTTTGTATTCTTTTTTATTTCTATTTTTATAACTTTTTAAATTTTTTTTTTTTTATTGCCTATGAGGCTGAAACAAATAAATAATAATAATATATGTCATAATTACGTTTCTTAAGTGTGTCATGATGTGAGTTGATAGAAAATCGGAATAAGACGTGACTTATAATTACTTTGTATGATTAAGTATGACTTGAAATTGTTAAAAACCGTGACTCCGTTTTACAAAGCCTGACAATAAAAAAAAATTTATTATTTAATTCATAAAAAATTGATTTTTACATTAAAAAGTTAAGATTTAAATTAATTTCTAATTAAAAATCAAATTTTTTATTATTTAAATTAATAAAAAACCGATTTACGGAACTCGTGAATACTTGTCTACCATGCCAGTTTGTTTTTTTTTCAACTTTATTTTTTATACAAAATTGTTACAGACTTAAAATTAAGAAAATAATAAGCTCAAATAATGGGTCGTTACTTCTCTAGAATTGATAAGTCACATTGACAAAAATTAATATGATTAATATGATAGTGTTGATATGATCATTGAGATTTCCAAATTTTAGTAAATTTACGGCATTTTACTTAAAAAATAGTAAAATTGAAAAAGTCCAAAAAGAAAACAAAATTTCGACTTTTTCAAGAGTTTTCCATTTTATAATTTTTTACTAAAAGCAAAATTTTTTAATAAAAACTTTACCATTTTTACGATATTATACGAAAAAAATCGAAAATTTACGTAAAATTTTGTAAATCCCAAAGATCATTTCAACACTGTATTAAGGTTGATTTGACATTTTTGTTATCTAAAATAAAATTTTTCAGAGATATTTTAAAAGTTGGTACAGGAGATCACTTTAATTTATTAACGTAATTAATATAAATTCTAATGATTTCTTTATCTTTTTTAAAGACTCTTCTGTGCTTGTCATACTAAAATAAATCTAACTGAAAAATTACCCAATATTGATTGTGATTTAGAATGTCCTGGGAATTCTAGTCAAATGTGTGGCGGTTATTTTGGACCAAGAAATGTTTATGAAATTAAATGTAAATACAATTGCCTCTTTTTTTAATACAAATAAACAAATCTTAATTTTTTTAAGCTTCATTTTTTGAGTTGATCTCTATCAACCCAAAAACCTCTATTGTAAATGAAAATATAAGCATACATTTGGACTTAAAATCTCTTAATAATTCAAGCGAAATCAAAATTGATTTTGGAGATAATCAAACTTATTATGCCAGAACAACAAAATTTGATGATCAATTTACAATTCAAAAAAGTTACAATTTAAGTGGAAAATACACAATAAAATTTAGAGTTGTAGACCAAAATCTTCAATTAGAAGCTGACGTAAATGGTACTAGTTTAATTTTAATTATTTTTTAAATATTTTTTTTTATGATTGTATTAAGTGGTGGAAACTTTAAATTTAAGAAAACCAATTGATAAGATTTTCATTTATGGTAAGTTGTATAAGATAGAGAAAATTTACAGCATTAAATTTATCTTCGTTCTATTTTTAGAAAGAGGAAAATTTTTGAATTGCGCGTCACAAACTAATTTTGATTTTCCAATAGATCACGAGAATTATCGAAAGAATCAAGAAGTCTGCTCAATTCAGTGTGCAAAAAACAACTTTGCCTTTTCAGCAGTTCGATCATCGTAAGTCTATGGAAGATTGCTGTCATTTTTGAATAATTTTTCATTTAATTTAAAACAGTGATTTTAAATTTTGTCAAAAAAAATAAGAATACTCATAAATGCTTCTAATCCTTTTACAATGATAACTATTTATAGTACAGTCAAATCTCTTTAATTCGGAAAAGGAATTTACGAAAGAAACAGATCGAATTAACTTAAATCAATATAAACGAGCTATTGATAATCCGGAAATGAAAGTGAAATTTTTGCTCAAAAATTTTAAGTGCGCTTTAAGAGTCAATGCTTTTTTTAAAAAAACTAAGAAATATTATTTAAAAGCGTTTAATAAAAAGGATTAGCCAGTAACTGCGTATTTAAAATTTTTGAGCAAAATTGAAAAATGAACAAAAACTTTACTTTGCCAAAAATTCCCAATTATTTACAAGTTATAAGATAAAGATACTGCGATGAACAAAAGATCGAATAACCTTTGTTTAGAAAAAAATGTTTTTTTCTTTCAATTTAATTTTTAATATTTTAACATGTAATTAATCTTTTAATTTTAAATTAATTATTTATTCAAAAGAAAAAACTTTAAAAATTCCTTAATTAGTGAGTTTCTATGAATGATTTCTTTCGCCATTTTACGTAATTTTGCGTCGGGTGACGTCACATGATGTCAGAGCTTTATTTCACTTAATTTTTTCTGATAAGCGAGAATTTCGACTTAATGAGGATCTGAAATTTTTATTTAACCTTGTTTATTATCAATTTTCATTCTTATATTAAAAAGCAAATTTTAAATGAGTAAAATTTAAAAAAGTCAATCTCAAAATATATAATCTTTCTTTTAGTCCAAAGTTTTGTTTTTGTTCAAATACAAGACCCAATCGAATATCTGATACAAACTGTGCTTGTGCTTGTATGAACTCAACAAATAGATTATGTGGTTGTTTTGGCAATATGCGGACTTACGAAATTGAAAGTAAAATTTTTAATTATAATCCAGTCTTTTTTAAAACGAAGTTAAAATTCAGAGAAAATTTAAACATAAAGAGTAAAATCTTGGGTTTCTCGGAAGTTATTACCCTTAATTTAAAAAATAAGTAAAGCAAATTTAACATACAAAGATGCTCAAAACGTCTAACGATAACATCCGATAGATGGGCCCAAAGGTTTTTTTTGTGACGTTTGTAATAAATTTTACTTAAACATTAGACAAAAGACACTGGGTATAAAATTTAAAAGACATAAATAAACTTTTTAAAAAATATATAAGAAAAAAATGAAAAGAGTCAAATTATTGGTATTTATTATGGTTGTTTTAGTGAAAAATCTTTTCAAATTAAAGATTATCAAGCTTTCGGATTTTTAACAAATAACATTTGCATTCAATGGTGTCATGGGAAAGGCTATTCATACTCCGCCACTAGACATAAGTAATTTATAAATTTTATACTTTTTTCTTATACTCTAATTTGATTTTGAATGTATTTTAAATAGTGATTTATGCTTTTGTCTCGATAATTTGGAAGGTTTAGAGAAAATTCACGATGCTTATTGTGATTTAAAATGTAATGGAGACCCATCTGAATATTGTGGAAGTTATTCAAGTTTTACTGTTTATGAATTAATGAGTATTTTTTGATGTTAATATGATTTGGAATAAAATCAAAATAATCAATTTTATTTTAGCGATGAACTTTTACATATACTGTGATCCTTTGGGCTATAAATTTGAAAAAGTTAATTGTTTATTCTTACTAAATTTAACAGCTTCATATCCTGATACAGTTCAAAGTTTAATAATAGATTTTGGAGATAAAGAAATTCGATTTTTAAAACTTAATCTAAATGAAACTTTAAATTTAACTAAAATTTATAATGAAACTGGCAATTTTACTATTAGAGCACATTTGTTAAATTCTTCTTTAATAGCGCCTCTAACAGTTCAAAGTAAATCTAAAATTTTTGATTTAAATTTAATTACTTTATTTAATACAATTACAAATTAAAAGTCAAAAGACGTTCAATCGAAGTCGATCTTTACAATCAATATCAAGGTTGTTTCTATGATCGATTGCCTTTTGATATGGATCAAGTTATTTATTATAATCCCATAAACATGTCTAATAAAATATGCCAAGATGTTTGTAGAAATTTCCAGTATAATTTTTCTTCAACTTATAATGGAAATACTTGCTCATGTGGCAATCTTTTTGGTTCATATAATAGAGCAGCATCTGATACAAATTGTAATTACACATGTTCGGGAAATAATGAAAAATGTGGTGGAGCAAGTTATCGTTCATATAATGTCTTTAATGCTGATACAGGTAAATTAAGAGCTTAAATTATTAAAATATCTTTTTTGTCAAAGTCTATTTTAGACTCGGTATTTTATGGAGAATTAGAAGAGTGCACATCAGTTGACACGTCTAATTTAAAAGAAATAGCTCAAGTATCATCAGATTGTCTCTTAAAATGCGTAAGTTTAAAACTATCGAGACAACACGTTAACAAAAAGTAATTTTTTCTTTCAATAATTTTCAAAATTTATTTAAGAATTTTTTTTTTTAACTTTGGAATTAAAAGTTCTTGCTTTTGTACAAATTCTAGCTACGAAATAAACGGACTAGATTCGAGTAATGCCTTTTGTGATTTGAATCCCATTAATCAAATTGGAGGGTCTGATTATTATCTGAAAAGTGTTTATAGAGTTTCTGAAGAAAAAATAACGATCCAAAGAAATAATTTCTATTTGAAACATCTTGGATGCTTTGCTTTGAAACAAAATGAGTTTGATTTGAATATTTCTTACATTTTATTTTCAGAGAAATCAATTTTTAAATGTTGGATTCATTGTAATTTTATGAAAACACCATATGTTGCTTCAATTGGATCAAAGTGTTTTTGCTTAATTAATATATATGAGCTTTTAAGTAATTTTAGTTCTTTGGAAAATTGTGGATCTGAGTCCCACGTTGACAGACATTTTAATGGAAATCAACAGAATAAAATGGTTGATGTCTATGAATCAATAAATAGTTAGTTTGTTATAATCTTATGTTGAATTTTCTCTAATCATTATATTTTTTTGAAATTAACAAATCATTTTTTAAATTATTTTCTCAGAAACTTTCGCTTTTGAAAATCTTCAGACAATATGAGAAAATTTTTAGGTGAATAGTCTTGACCTTTTACATTCGTATTTTAAAAAATTGCAATTGGTAATCTTCCATTTAGCCATATCGAATTGAAATATATTAGCATCTTATCAGTGGGAGTTTTTTCTTCATTTTTAGGAATATTACCTTTAATTAATTCAAATGCTAATTGAACATTATCTATTGGTACGAAGTATAAACAAATTATTTTCTTGATTCACTTTCTCAACTCTTTATTTTGTGAATATTTTTTCTTAAGACCATCAGTTGCCAAGTGACGCCATAAACATTCATTATAGTGAAAGTGACCTTCTTTTACAGTAGCATATAATAAAATGGGGATTAACTAAATCGAGATTAATTTTTTTTTCTTGTACATGTGATTTATTTTTGTAAGATATTTTGTTTCTTTTATTTTAAAACTCTCTGAAATGAAAATGTTTTAAAGTGTGAAGACACCAAAATAACGGGTGTTCGTATAAAAGGTTGGCGCGGGTTTGTTTTCGATAAAATCTGGTGATTGGTTCATCCAAAACTTTTGAAATTTTATACATATATACATTAGACTTTCATGACTACAAGATATTATGTATCATATATCTGCTATATTTATACCGGAAATAAACAGCATAACCTTGACCACAGCTAAATAATCTCAATGTCCTCCTAGTTTTTGATATTATTTTTATAAGTATTATATATCATTTGATAGATAATCAAACAAGCATCAAAATGATATATAGATCTTTTTTTTTATTACATTCGGTTCAAAAGATATACTCAAAGAACCCTTAAATTTTAACCTTATTTTAAAAAGTGAAAAATTTGGTATATTTTTGATTTTGGTCGTATAACTTTTGAACGGAACAAGATATTTACACCAAATTTTAAACACTTTTATAAATTTGATTCACCTTTAAAAAAAATAAAAATTTCTAAAATTTATTATTTTCCTCACTATTTTATATTTTCTATTTTATGAAAAATATATGGTAATCTTTAGGAAAAATATTTTTTATAATGACTAAGTTCAAAGTATAAGTTTATGTGCTTAAAAGCTAATGAGCTGAGCTTTTATTTGATATACCATATTTGTCACTGTTCCTTTGTGCTTAATATCAGAATACAAAAAAATGTACTCAATTGGCTTGAATTCTTAAATACTTTAAAAAAGAAAAATGAATAATAATTTAGAGCCCTAATTTTTGTAATTTGTTTTTATGGCATACATATTTTAATTTAGATTTTTCAGTTCATGAATATCCGTACGAAAGCAAATATGTTGTAGAAAATTTAAATTGTACAATTTTAAATCAGCATAAAATATTATCAGTAGATTATTTGAACACGAGCCAATGTATCAATTTTTGCGGGCGGCTTAAATCTAGCTTTGCAGTCATATGGATCGAGTAAAATATTTTTTCTAATTTTAAACTTTTTTAGAATTTTGAAAATCAGATTTCTTAATTCAATGGTACGTCTAAGAAACGTTTATTTTCGTTTAAAATGAAACGTGTAAACAAAAATAGAACTAATTTGTTAGTGTTTTGTTCCTTTCTTCTTTTATTTGAAGAGAATGATCATGATGATACACACTAAGTTTCATTAAAATTTATTCTAATAAGTAGCTCATTTAACCTGTCACACATTCTTAAATAAATTACATAAAATTTACGACTTAATAAAAAAGAAAGGAATCGACGTCCTTTCTTTAAACGAAACCTTTTTTAATTAAAAAAATAATCACTTTTCGACTCTTCGACGACGGTTTCGAAATTATTACTTGTAATAGGGAAATAAAATTAGGAGGAGGTGTAGCTATCATAATTAGAAATAATTTGAAATATAAAATAATAAAATCAGAATCGAACAACCAGTTTGAAATGATAGCAATCGAAATTCAATATTTCGAAGAAAAAACCTTAATAATATCAGCCTACACACCTCCAAGTAGTAAAACAGGATACATTTTTTTGGAAGAGTTTTTAATCAACTATAGGAATACTATTATCCTTGCTGACTTTAACGCAGCTCACACATCATGGGGTTGTAACCTTACAAACACAAAGGGTAAACAATTAAGAGAAAAATTAGACGACCACAATTTTATAATTTTAAATGACAATCAAGCTACTTTTAATAAGAGTCAAAATGTTCTCGATTTGGCAATCGTCAGTTGTAATCTTTTTGAAAAAACCCATAATTTTGAAGTTTTAAATAATTTCAAAATCTCAGACCACTGGCCAATCTATTTCGAACTAAAAAGTTGTGTAAACCAAAATGAAAAATTTAAACTAGATATAAATGCACTGAGTTATCACTAAGATAACGTCGGTTTTACTGAGCAAAAAGAAATAACTATTAATGAAGAAATAGAGGAAAAAATTAAACGAAAGTTACCGAAATATTTATTAAACGACATAAAAGTAAAATAAAAGCTAAAAAGATCATACGCAAAGACGCATGATCCTTCGATAAAAAAAAGACTTAATAATAAAAAATTCGATTCGAACGAAAATAAGGAAAATAAATACTGAAAAGTGGAACTCGATTTACGAAAATGTTTTAGAAGCAAAACCAAGTGAAAAAAATTTTTGGAAAACTCTAAAAACTAATAACATTCAAAAGCCTCTTTTAGAAGGAGTAAATCTTGATGAAGAAGAAAAACTAGACGTATAAGCAAAAAATTTTGAAGCAACGTTTAATAATAAAGAGAGCATAAGGCAAACAAATTTTTTCAAATATTATAAAACATTAAAATTTAATAAAGAAATAACATTAAACGAATTCGAATTGAATTTGAATAAATTAAACCTAAAGAATCATCAGGTTTCGACCTTATAAGAAACAAAATCATTAAACTTTTCCCCTTAAACGTAAAAAATGAGCTTTTAAACATTAATGCGTGTTTTAAATTCGGATATGTCCCTAAAATTTGGAAAATCGCAAAAATAATTCTAATCTTAAAAACTGCCAGCATCGTATGGACCTATTTCTCTTTTAAGCTGTGTTGGAAAGCTTTTAGAGAGGATAATCAATACAAGGCTAACTGAATGGGCAGAATCACAAAATATTCTTGTATATGAACAAAAGGGCTTTCGAAAAGGACGGTCAACCCAAAATGCAATCTTCAAATTAATCGAAAGTGTGTCTAGGAAATTTAAAAAAAAAACAAAAAACAGGACTCGTTCTCTATGATTTTGCGAAAGCTTTCGACACAATTTCACAAGCAGAATACTAAATAAATTAAGGTGCCCAGTGGCTATTGGAAAATGGATACAATCTTACCTCGAAAATAGAAGCTTTAAAATTTGGAACGAAAAAAAATCTTCAACAGAAAAGATCATCAAGTCATGAGTACCACAAGGTGGTTGTCTAAGTGCATTACCTTTTGCCTTATTTATAAATGACCTTGTAAAAAATTTGAAAAAATTAGGGGCCAAACTAAACTTCACGCTCTTTGCTGATGATATGTCAGTATGGTGTTCACATTCAAAAATTAATTGTATCAACAAGACGCTTCAAAAAGCTACAATGATAATTAAAAATTTTACAGAAAATAGAGGACTTAATATCAATGTAGAAAAATGTAATTATCTAGTTATTGCGAGAAACTTTAATCGACCATCTTACCTTTTTAGTTCTAACCTAAATTAACCTATATTAATGGAGTCCAAATTAAAAAAACCGAGAACCCTACTATACTAGGAATTTCATTCGATAGTGGCCTTATATTTAAAGAGCATTTTAAAAATATCAAAAAAAAATGTGAAACTAAGATAAATTTATTAAAGATATTAAGCTCGAAAATTTACTCAATAAATCCAAGATACCTCCTTCCTATTTACAAAGCACTTATAATGTCCCTTATTCAATACAGTATCCTACCTTTCTCAATTGCTTTAAAAAAAATAAAAATCGACTTACAAGTAATCGAAAACAGAGCAATTCGTATCATTTATAAATTACCGTAATGCCTTGCTATTTCATGCGGCACTTAAACTCGAAATTTCGAATTTTTTCCTACGCATTAAATACGTAAAAACAATTTTTTTTGAAAATTGATAAATGCGGCATTTATTTTCGAAATTTTGAAAATTGTCACTGCATTTATTCCCAAAAAATTTGAAAAAAAATTGATTTTTGATATTTTAAATATTTTAAAATAAACAATGACCAATTGAATGGCTGCAGTAAAACCCAAAACAAAAAAATTAAAAAATTTTTTATGACATAAGCCATTATTCTCGAAACGAAAGTTTCAAAATAGAGAATGCATCTAAAGTTAAAACTGTAAAAAGATTTTATATATAATTTAGAGGTGACTCTACCAAAGAAAAAAAGAGGAAGTAAGTAAGGTTCAAAGAATGAAAAAGCCAATGAAGAAGAGAGGTTAGAAAAAGAAAAAAAAAATAACAAATTTGAGAACTGCATTGGCATAATTGGAGTGTAAGCTTAGAAAATTTCTGCTTGACTTATCTTAAAAAATTAAAAGAATTAACTCTATTTTATAAAATTAATTTAATTTTGGTATGATTCGAATTTAAATGACAAAAAATTTTTGAGCCTTTTTTTATTAATTTTTAGAATTTCGACAAAAATAACGAGTATTATAATCAATTTTTCAGATTCGAGTTTAAATGCCTTTTTTTAGTTTTGGATTTAAGTGACATAATTTTTTTTTAAAAAAATAATTTTAATAAAAAATATTTAAAAATATTCAAGCTTAATTTTAATAATAATTGCTGCATTTAATCTTGACTAATTTGACTTTAAATGACAAAGTTCATTGCAAATTTTAGCCGATAAATGCCGTATTTATCCGTTTTCAAAAATATTCAAAAATACAATGTAAATGCAGCAATAAAAATTGAAATTTTGAAAATAATTGCAATGCAACAAGCTGCAAGGCATTACGGTACATCGCAGCACGCCACAAAATATTTTAAATAGCATAGCAAATTTAGATCCTATAGAAACAAGATTAAAAAATTTAAAATTTATAAAAAAATAACGTTACATAGTAAAGAAATTAAATCTATCGTTACGACTAAAATGAAGGAAACAAAAAATCAATTTTATCATATATTTCTGGAATTATGTAAAAAACTATAAACTTAAATTTAATTTTACGTTCTCAATTTTATTTTTTACTTTTTAAAACAATTTAAACAATCTTTAACAAACAAATTGTAAATAAATTTAGAATCTGTTTTTTTTTTATGTATAATTTTCTTTTGTCAAAAAAATAAAAAATTAGGTCATCTAATTTTATCTTAATTCACTCAAAGGAATGTTTTTTATGTTTTTACTTAAATTTCTTTTTTTATTATTTATAAAATTTTATAAAAAGGATAAACTCAAATTGTTAAATTTCTAAAATTAAACTTTTCTTTTTTTCATTTTGCAAAAATTAAAAATATTTTTCAATTTTTTTGAAAAATATTTTTAAGGGCGCTTAAACTTCAAGCATCTGACCCAGCGGTTATTTTTTGTAAATAAATAAATAATTAAGATGTGTTCAGAATTTTAATTAGAATAAAATTAATTGCGTATATAATACTTTTTCTTAAAAATCAAATTTAATTGAGAAGGAGAATTTCGGATTTGGTGTTTGGTTTTTAAATTAAAATCAAACGTCCTATCCGTAATTTACGTCCTATCCGTACTCAAAAAAATTTAGTTTCCCAAAATTTTTTTCGGAGTTCGTTACCGATACGGCGTTAAATAAAGAGCTGTGCAATACCATTAAAATATCTTTATAGGGATTTTACTTTAGAAAAGCGTTTTAGGATAAAAAATTTTATAAAAATGATTAATAAAGTTTTAAAAAAAAGAGTTTTACTAAATTTGATTTTCATTAAAATCCTGTTTCTTCCTATTAATCTTGTATTATTTAGTCTTTTTTAATTTCAGTTTTTGTTACTGTGGGGATGATTATACAATACAACAAAATAAAATTTCAGAAAAATGCTTTCAAGTTTATAAAATTAAATGTAATTTTACACAAAATTTAGTTCAATTATTTTTACAGTAAGTTTCTAAAAAATCGTTTAGATAACCTGGATCAAACCAGTATGGAGTCAAATAGCTTTTCTAAATTAATTGACACTTATACAAAGCAAAAAGACTGGCAACCAATTAGATATGACATCAAGACCCTTAATGAGTTACTTTCAAAAAATCTAGACGCGTCAAGTTGTATTTTATTTAATTGTTCAAATCATGGAATTTGTATCAAAAACAATTTTGAATGTATTTGTAATGAACATTATTACGGAGTAGCTTGTGAATTACCGCAAAAAAAATGTGAATCTCAAAATAGATGTCTTAATTTAGGTACGTGTGTTGACATAATTGAGTTTGATAATCAAACAAACATGAACAATTATGATTATGAATGTATATGTAGTAAGGATTATTTTGGTTCAAATTGTGAGTATAATATTGATCCATGCTCGAATATAACATGTTCATCTAATGGAAATTGTAACGTAAAAGGATCAAATCAACCTGAGTGCCGTTGCTTTAAATATTTCTCTGGTTCTTCGTGCGAAATAAAAAGCAATACTCTAATATTTATTCAAGGGTTTATTCGGATGACTTCGGTTCTAGCAATAATGATATTAGTCTGTTTTTTCTTGCTAATTATATTTAACGATTTTTTGAATATATGTGTAAAAAAGAAATTTAAAAAATCAAAACAGAAGCAAAAAATTTTAATAATCAAATTTAAGTACAAGAATTGATTTTACTTTTGGGTTCAAAGCTTTTTAAAAATATTTTTAATAAATAATTTTTGAAATTTTTCATGAAAAAAAATATTTTCAAATTTATTTGGACCGTAATTTGCCTTATACTAAAGCTAAAAAAAAGCGATAAGTATAATGACATTAAAAGCTTAGATTAACCTTTATAAAGCTTAGCTATAAACTAATTAAATGTAAGTCGATGCTCTTTTTTAAATTTGATTCTTCATATTATTTAAATTCAATTTAGGATTTTGGCTGAATGAGTTTATTTTAGTGATGGGCCCTAACTAAGCTAAGTTAGCTAAAAATAAGCTACTTAATTTTAGTTAGCTAAAAATAAGCTAGCTAATTTTTAGTCAACTAAAATTTAGCTAACTAAATTTTAGCAAGCTTAAAATAAGCTAACTAAAAATTAGCCGACTAATTCTTAGTTGATAAAATAAGTTAGCTAACAAATTTTGGACCAGAGATGGTTAATTTAATCGAATTTTAATCGATTATTAATCTTAATCGATTAAATTTTTAATTTAATTTTAATTTAATTGAACAAATTTTTATTTTTTTTTATTTTAATTTAATTTTAATCGAATCAACAAAAAAT